>VXBH01007981.1:259432-274531 GCA_013400035.1 Rynchops niger
TTTCTTAAACACCTCTAGGGATGGTGACTCAACCACCTCCCTGGGCAGGCTCTTCCAGTGCCTGACCACGCTTTCAGTAAAGTAATTCTTCCTAATATCTAACCTAAACCTCCCCTGCCACAACTTCAGACCATTTCCTCTGGTCCTAACATTATTCACTTGGGAGAAGAGGCCAACACCCACCTCTCTACAACCTCCTTTCATAATATAAGTAAGTAATAAGAAAAATCAGTCACTTATGTCTGCATTAAATAGCTTTCATAAAATGGAATGATTTGTTTTTAAATGCAATTGCTGCCTGTAGAAGGTCATTAGTTTGCTGGTTATAGCTCTTCTTGTAAGCTTAGTTCTTGAAGATACCAAGTGAGTAACTATAGCATAGTTGTCAGATTAAGTTATATTTAGGCTAGTATAGAAAATCACAGCACTAGATTAACCAGGGTTAATAGTACCTAACCAGTAACTTCATTGCTAATGCTCAGGCCACCATTGAGTCATTGCTGGAGTTCCCTGAGTTCCCAGATGGAAGCTGGCATAGGCAGGCTCATACGCTTAGCTGTTTTGTAGACAACCACTGAACTTCCTCAACTATATGCTTTATATCCTCATTCCCATTGATTTCTGTATGAGAAAAAAAAAACAACCCCACAATAAAAAAAACCCCAAAACATGCTATCAGTGATAGTAATAAGAAGGTACTTCGTTTCAGCATCCAGATTCATCACCCTGTTCTGATCTTTCACGTCAGTACTGCATATTATTTCCCACTATGGTAGGACACACTTATTCTCACACTCTACAGTTTTTTGTTTTGAGTCACGTGTAATTGACTTTGTTCCTTTCTTAAATTGTGCATTTTTTCAAGCAATTTTCTGCTATTCTCAGTCTTTTATCAACAACAAATTGAATTAGTGCATGGTCTACACTGTATCTTCCAGTTTGCTAACAAATATATGGAGTAATACTGGACCAGGCACTGGCTCCTGAGGGAGTCTAACACTCACAGTAAATGCTGCATTTAGAGCAAGTTATATCTTCTTTTTTGGCTGGTACTTGGTTCATTTGAAGACTGAATAGAATCAGCTCCAGTACCAGTCACAGTTCTACAGTCTTTGATTACCTACTTATTCTCTGTCCTTTTACTTTTACAGTCTGCCCTCCTGCCCTTAACCACTTTCTAATAAATTAAACTAGTGCCTTCCAAGCTACTTTTGGAAGATTTCCCACATGATAAAACTCTGCAAAATGCTGTTTTGAAATGAAAACAGACAGCACCCATCAGTTTCCCTCTTATAATAAAAAAACAGATTTATGGCCCTAAGTGAGCATATTCACTCAGTCCATATTTCTCCAGGTGCCTTCTGATCATGATTTTGATTAAATTCTTTGAATGTTTGCACCTATACAGACATACATCTCTGATAAAATGCTTGGGAAAGACCTCAGAAAAGTGGATTCCTTGTGAAGAGGAATAAGGACTGAAATGTCTGTGAGAAATCATAAAAAACATCTCCTCCTCTTCTTGCTCTTTCAGCGGCATGTTTAATCCACTTTCCAGCTGCCACTGAACCAGTGAATGATGCATATTAACAGAAGAGGAAGATAAGAATATTGCAGTGTTAACAGGGGTTATGATTCACAGTTCAAACAATATTTTGTTTTTTGTTTTTTGTTTTTGTTTTTTTTTTTATTGAACTTTACTGGCTTTTTCGTGCAATAAATGATAGTTTTGCAGTCTATTTGATTTTAGAATCTTGAGAAAAAAATGAATCAAAAATAGTGTTGTATATATCTAGCCAATCTGCAAAGCTATGTAGGACAATACTTTTTTAGTCAAAGAAATTAGTGTCCCAAAGTTGACCTATGTTTCTGATTCACCATTAATTATGCCATCCTACTTGTTCTGAAATATTGATAATATTGAAAATTATTTCTTTTGATGGTCCATGGTATGTTTTATAATCAAAAAGAATATGGCATATACTATCCCTATGGTTATTGTTCCCAAATACAAACCCTATTCGCTGGAATGGGCAGCATCTGCAACAAACAAGTGTCAATTAATCAGTCAACAGAAATATCAATTTTAATGCATGACCTCCTATGACAGAGCTATCTGAGATTGCTTATATTTGATTCAATTAATGTATTTGACACTAGGTTGACACTTTCAATGAAGGTCCAGAATGCAGTAGGCTCCTGAGGCCAAGCCATAGCTGACAGAGTGGGAGCAGTAGATCAACAAAATTCAGTGTAGATTTGTAACAGAAGATCAGTTTTTTCTTATAGCTTAAAATGTTGGGGAAAACGGACTAGAAAAAGGCTTATGATTCAGAGGCTGCAAAAACTGACAATCAAATACTCAAGTCAAATGAGACCAGCAAAATTATGGGTAATGGCAGGTGACACAAAAATAATTGTATTTAAAAGGCATGCATATAAATTAATCATCTGATTATTATTAGAACTAAATACTTCTTGTCTATTACAATGCCATATGAGAAGTTTATTATTGTTTTTATATGTGATGTTAACGCTATCACTATCTAAAATAAGTTTATACTTAAAAACCAGGCCTGATTTACAGCATGTATGAACTAGAGTGGTGTCATCTGAAATGCTAAACAATCTGCATCAGAGGGATAATAACACAATGTAGAAATGAGTAAATTCATCTTTTTTTTTCTCCTAGACCAAGCAATAAATAGTGAGCAAGCCTAAATTATCAGCTGAGAAATCCTGCTTACCTAGCTTTTCTTCAAAATGTACCAGTGGAATGTGGTATCACCTATTCATGGTTTTGTACTCAAAAACGTGGTGTTTTAAGTTAGAAATTTTGTTTGGTTCCAAAAAAGAAATGTGTGTGCAAATCCAGATAGCTTAAGTTCTGTTGAAAATTTTCAAACCTAAAAGAGTCAGGTTACTTTATTATTTTTCACTAAACATTTGATCATCTTTAATTGAAGTAGAAAGAAAAAATAAGAGAAAGGCTTTTTAGTGGTTTTAAGATATGCCTTTAATTATTATTCAGAATTAATATGTGGTGCAGAATAAATAACCCTTTGCCACAGTCACATTAAAAAGCTCCATAAAAGTAACTAACTCAAAAGATTTTCTTGATTGTCATCAAGAACATTTATAAAACTGTAAGGTTAAACCACCTTTCTTAACATTCAGTACCAGGTTTTCAGATTATTATTAATGCATGTTCAACAAATGTAAATGGTTTCATTTCATTTATTTAGCTGGACCTTGACTATTTTAGTTCAGAGTATTCTTCATTGTCAGAGCATTCAAAAACCAGTCATACTCTATGTCTGAGTGTTAATTTCTTCCTCATTTAAAATAAAATTGACAAAATACAGAGCAATTTTAGAATTTGCTAGAGCAAAATATTTCTGATGTAAAAGAAAATACAGTGAGTAAGAAAACATGAATTTCAATGCTTTAGAGACCTCTTTTTGCTTCAGGGAAACAAAAGGAAAAACAAAAATCCACTGCAGAATATTTTATATACTGCTTAACAAGAAAAGAAATATTGACCCTTTTCTTTCTAGTGTATCTTTCTCAATCTGAAGAGCTTGTGCTCTGGGTCAGCTTCAAGAAAACAGAGGAAGACTTTACTTTTTTAAAGCCTCCTGCCCTCCCCTCCCTTCCTCTCCTTTTTCACCTCAGCATATTCAATAATAAGTCCTTTCCTTTCCTTTCCTTTCCTTTCCTTTCCTTTCCTTTCCTTTCCTTTCCTTTCCTTTCCTTTCCTTTCCTTTCCTTTCCTTTCCTTTCCTTTCCTTTCCTTTCCTTTCCTTTCCTTTNCCGAGATTGCCACTGCAAGCATCGGTGCATGTACTTGCCTTTCTGTTTAGCCCCTCTATATTACACCTTTTGTCACTGCATTACGTACTCTAGTAAGAAACAGTTGAAAAATGCTGCAGTAAATGGACTCTGCTTAAAGTCCCTCTGACGGTAATATTTTTATGGCTTTGATTATGTCTTGTAGACATCTTTTCACCCTTCCTGAATTAATCAATGCATAATACCGAACCTAAAGCTACCTCTAAAGATTATGGATAATATGAATTGTAGCCTACGTATCTTAAAAGAACCAAGAAAAAGATCTTCTTAGGGACTGATTTTTTTTTTTTTTTTATACTAGAACGTCCATAAAACTCCAAGTGTCAGAGAACTCATGAGTTTAAAGTGCATTTAAATATTTAACTTTTCAAACTTGCTGATGCTGACTTGTGGGTCAAAAGGCTATTAAGGGAACAGAGGGTATAAAATGAGTAAAGTCTAAAAAGAAAACTTCTTTAAATTCTAAAAAGGGTTGTTAAAATAATTCAAAATACATTAACAACAAACAGCAAAGCCTTACTTTATAAAATTGATTTAATAAAGATTTTTAGGAAATATTTAGATTGTTCCAATAATGCCTCCGTAGTGCTTACCATTCATACATTTCTATGATTCATCTTTGAAAATGATGAATGGAAATGACAGAACACCACTTTCTTATCATGATCTATGTAATTGCACAACATCTACCCAAAATTGTGGTTTCTTTAGAATAATAACACTCAAGAAAACCCAATAATACTTGCAAAGTGTAATGATCTTTTTCAAAATCCAGAAGAATTGCTGCGGAAGAACTCATAAGTGTGCTCAAGGACTTGTACCATAATAAATGCAAAAAAATAAGAAAAGTTGTAAGATCATAGTGTGCCCTGTAGCTGCAGGGTAGAGTAGATGCACCCTAACTCTCTTTTGAGTAACCTGCATGAGCAATCAGAGTGGACTGGGAACAGCAGGACAAACGTCAATACAGCCTGAAAAACCTTTGAGAACACTGATAATATCTATTAATGTCCAGCTTGTCGTCCAGCTAGGTGAGTTAGCTCATTTAAAACTGACTTAGATATGCCTGTACTACTCTGCAGCCTAGATATTAACACTTGACTACTGGACAATAAAGTTCTTCAGTGATAAGAATAAGCAATAAAGGCATAGCGCAATTTTATTGTGCAACCACTGTCTTCAAGAACAGATTTGCCATACAATGACCAGTTTTTTAGTTGATATTCAAACACAGTGAACACAGAACTAATTGCTGGATGACTGACTAAGTTGCATAGAAAATGGAGAAACATTTTGACTAAGAAAATTTCATGGCTTTTGGTAGTCTATATAGGCACATAAAAATGTGTAAGTAAAATATAATCAAACAAAACTATGAAAAGTTGATTAAAATATGAAACTGAATCAGGTTATAATTAATCATTCTAAAGCTGTAAAAATAGTTATATATTAGCCATTAAAAATAAGTGAAAGGGAGTTTAATAGCTTAAATTGAGGTTTAAAATTTTCATTAGTGTCCAAATCTATTCTAGTAAAGGAGATCATAGCCTCAATTGATTCAGCTCTAGAAGATTTACCAAAGTATCAGGAAGGTTTAATTAGACTAGGGGCAGTCAAAGAAAAAAACTCTCAAATGACACAATATAATCTGAAGCAAAGTAAAATATTATTAAGAAGCTAGTCCTCAATAGGCTTAAAAGTTATAGGACAGTTTAATCATATAAGTTGCAGTATTTTTAAAAAATATGCCAGCTGGTTAAAGTGCCAGTAGACACTACAAGTGTGCTAGAAATGTTAAAGCATCTGACTAGGGTTCAAAACTATCTTTGCAGAGAACAGCATTTGTTCCTATTAAAGATTAATCTATTATGACAGGAGATAAAGTAAATGTGCAATGGACAATCAACCATTCCAAAAATGCAGTACTGTATCAATGCTATGTGTTAAGAAACACTATATAGTGGGTAAACGCTGATAATGGATAAAAGTGAACTGAATATAATTCCTGTTGGGCTGCTGATGCTGAGCTAACTGAAGTCTGTAGGACCCTTATAGCTTATAGTCCTTTTTTTTTTTTCTTAATAAATCCTGTGTAACAACCCTTACTATCTAGACAAACACTAGATTGCTTCTTGTCAAGTGATTCAATAAACCCAGCTGATTCAAAGGAGGAGTCAGAAAGCTTAGAAAACATTTTAATAAATTAATTAATAATTTTTCTAGAAGACAAGATGATGTGAGACAAAAAGGTGAAAACAGTTAATTTTTCTGATAGTACATTTTTTTTTAAAGTCACAGTATCAGTAAAGTACATCTGACTAAAGTAATAAGGTACATGCTTAGAAGTGTGTATGTGTATTCATAGATACAGAGTATATTCCTGTAAAATAAAAATTTTCACTATTTAAACATTTTAAAGACTTTTTAAAGAAATATGTAGTTTTAGATCCTCAGAATGCTTATATTTCAGCATTTTGAACTTAATCTCATTTAGATTCATCTTTGTTCCACATATCTCCCTATCTTATGTAACCAAAGAATTTAAAAATTGGAAAAATAATTTGATCATCTACATCCACTCTCAGCATTTATTTTTTTTTTATTTTTTTTTTTTTTTTACAGCATGCTCTTCAGGTATTTCTGCAGACTTAGTTTAAAAATTTCAATCAAAAATGATTCTTTATCTTCAAGTGACAATCTAATAACCATAATCACTATTACTCTGTTTGAGTAAGACTGTTCACCGTGTGCCTAATTTTAAGCATTCAAAAAGTGTCATTGACTTTAGACTTAACATTATGCCTGTGTGTAAATGCCTTGTCAACTCAGACTGCTACCATGATGAGAAACCTTGTCATGTCAGACAAAGGAAAAATAGATCCTGACCTCCACCATTTAAATATGTATTAAAATTGACAATGGTCTTTCCTGAAAGTATCATGCGGCATGACTAATAGTTTCTAAATATTTGTTGATGTGCAGTCACAGTAAAAGTATCAGTGTCAGGCTTAAATGAAAATCATTGCTGAATATTATAGTTAAACTTGCTGATTATTATGGTTAAACTAAGGCTAAGGTTCAAACTAAGCACTTCAAATGAGCTCAGTGAATTACTAACTTGATTTTTAAGCAAAGTTAGCATACAATTAACAAATTCTTTCAGTAGTCATCTACTAAACCTGAAATGTGTAATTGAATTTTAAGTATGTGCTAGTATACTTGGGGATCTATATCAGTCTAGTAAAAAACCATGCCAACTGATTGAAATGATAAAAAGGAATATTTAGGGTGCGTAATGAAAGCAGGAATAAAATCAAGGATTAAAGGAATATTTTATTACATTTCTAATACTCCCAACTAATGAAAAGAGTCTTTATGACTTATACCATAGATTCACAAGGAACAAGTTCCTGAGTTCTGTTCTGCATCCTGAATACCACGTTTCTGTGTATTTGTTGTAGATATCCATAATTTTAGTGTCTTCTGAAAGTTCCAACTTTATATGGGATTTTGGTCCTGTAAAAGGTAAGCTAATAAAAAGTTAACCAATCTAAGTGGTCGTTCCTTTAAAATTTGGAGGTCTTAGTTGGACTGGTGACTGAAATGTGCATTTTGTAATCAAAGGTTTCTGCAGTGCAATTTCTTTAAAAAAAAAGAGCAGAAAAAATTTTTTACTATCCATTCCACGGAATTAAACAATGCTACTGATGAAGATACAAAGGGTCTCAATTTGCCGTTGATGGCAGTCTGGCCATGCAATAGCAGTGCATTCAGCTTGCATTCATCCACTGTTAGCTTGAATCCAGAGCTTGCCAGAAAACAGAGAAAAAAAGGTTGGTGTAATCTGCTTTTGTTAAGGGGCTTTATCTGGGGGAAATACAATTGAGTGAAGTAGAAAATTCGTACAATAGTCAGACTATTTTCTAAAATGTTATCTGTTGAACAAGCACGTATTTGTTGGAGGGGTTCTTATAGTTGGTAACAGATGGGAAAAGTGATTGGGAAGGATAAAGAGGCTGGGTAAGAGAATGAGACTGTGGGACATGTGACAGGAGTAGATGGTAGGATAACTGAGAGATGAAGTATAGGAGGAGGCTGGCAGACCTGCTTGCCCCTGTTCAGCAGTGGCAGTCCCACTCTGGCTCAAGTACCTGTTCTTGCTCCTGAGGTCCCTTTTTAACAGGGTGCCATTTGGAACTGCTTTGAGTGAAGTTAAATGTTATCTGTTAAAATATTGGCAGCTGCTTCCCAGACCTTGTCTTCTAAACTGTATTTGAGGGAACTGTGCACAGTTCATAATGTTCTCAGTTTTACCAAAGCAGCTGAGGCTTAGTCACAACACTGGGAACATTTTTTTTTCCCCAGAAATCCTCGAGTTATTACAGACACTCCAGAAAAAGAATCTCTGAGGATATCCCAGTGAAAACTGGGATAAGGTATTTGGCTATTTGAGAGCTGCACTTTTCTCATACGCAGTATACTTTGCTAGCTTTTTTTCAGGGAGGCTCAAATGCGTTGCCTTGGGAAAAACCTCTGATGTAAGTGTATAGCTGGTAAGTATGGTGTGGCAACTCTCCAGGGAAAGTGTCTTCCTGCAGTGGAAGTGCAAGGTGTATCCAGGTGCTAGCAGTAAATAAAATAANTCATTTAGCTGATGATCCACAAAATGTTCTCAGAAAGGGATACATTTTATATTGCCTGAATGAAATGCGGAAAAATGCTGTTATGCTTTTGCTTTTGACTATATTATTAGCACATCATTTTGGCAAAAGAGAGAAAGGCTGCTTTGCATTTAGGATAAGGAAAGACACTGCTTGTGGCTATTCCTGCAGATGCCCTGCACTAGCATGCACTCCTGACTTACTTGGAAGTTGTAAGGGTATGCAACCAATGTGGTTACACAAATAAGTTACCAACAGAGGGAATCAAAACTCTTCAGAGAGCAACAGATCTAGTGAGAGGGGACTGCCGGTAAAAGGGAGATCATTAAGATGGAATCAGTCAGGGCAATCATGAATGATGAGTACCAGTTAAGGTCATAAACCAGTCAACAGAGGAAGGCTGTTTATACTGGAGGGTAACAGAGGAGTGTTGGAGATTAAGAGAAGGAGCAAATGCAATTTGGGCTATTCAGAGGCGCCTGTTGGCAGCTTTGTGCTTGAACAGTGCTGCTCAGATCAGGACAGTAAATCTGTTACTTTAATCACAAGTCTGTCTAAATGCTACAATCAGGTAATGCCTTGAGCTCACATCCTAACAGAAGTGACATTTTGGCTTGCCCATGCCTTAAAGTCATTGGCCTGGACTCATCTTGCCTAATCTTTATCAAGGAAGACATCCAAGGTGATGAAAGTGACTTAGATCTTACATAGGATGAACCAAGTTTTGGAAGAAGTACCTATTTCCCTCCCTCACTAAAAGGGACAAAAACTAGTAACAAAAGAGTCTCAGATGCTTCAAGGTACATGGGATGAATGTAAATGAAAATATCTATAGCTGATGCCCTTATATTTATGGCTGAGTTGTGTTTTGAAGAGTGTTTAGCTTCCGTTCACATAGTTTTTTGAAATGTCTCAAAGTCTTCAATGTGCTACTTGCACATTTGTCGTAACAAAGTCAGCAAAAGGCGATTATCCCTGCTGGTGTCTTGCCAGCACACGGAGGCTAACTTCACTTCATGTGGAAAAAGAGTCAATGAGCAGCCAGGCCTTCATGTGAGGCTAGTCCTCTTGTGCATAAAAATACACAGATAAATGAATGAGATTACAACTAAAACCACAAGGAACTGCAGATCAGGGTATGCACATATATTATAGCAAATAGTTTCCCGATGTGAGACTTTCAATCACTGTTGGAAACTCCATGGCTGACTCAATCAGCCTGTTTTATCTCTTCTGTCCCATAGATATGGTGATCATTCATGGGGCTCTGCTCATTACTATCAGAGCATAGTTCACAGTTTATAAAACAATCAGTAGTTTTTGATATATAAAAAATGGTTAAATCCATGCTTCAGCTAATAACTTATTTTCATCAAAGATCTGCTAAATAAGCAAAGCATAAAATTAATTACATTTTAATTAAATTTCTGAAGTTAATCACTGTTGAGAGTCACTGATAGTATAGCACATGGGGGGCAATAGATAACAGATTACAACACATTGCAATGAAATGGAAGTTTGAGAGGATTTTAATTGACTTAAAACTAGGGAAAACCTAACTTTTGAAAGTAAACTCTGATCAGATGTAGTTGACTCCTTTACAGTGTCAATGTGGTCAAATTACTAAATTTCATGTTGCTGAGCTTTCCTAATGTTTGTCAGAACATTACAAACTGATAGAAAATGTACAGCCCTCTGATTTCCAGAGTTTTGATATTCTGCCAATGAGATACATTTCTTTTGAATCATATTTAGTCTTTATATGGAAAGTTGGGTGCTTTTGCCAAGACTTAATTACTAATCAGGTATTAGATGTATATTGAAAAAAAGAAGGCAACCTGATAAATTTAAATGTAGTTCTCATCACTTAACCTAAAATCGTAGTAAAATGTTTGCAGTACAGTATAATAATGACAGGCATAAAGCATCTCCTTTCATTTTTTGTCTATGTATCAGGAAATCTGATTTGGTTTCAGTACATTCTGATCTCCACTGTATAACTTTTCTTTCTTTACTGTCTTTATTTTATTTAATTTTTTTTTTTTTCTTCTCTCTGGACACCTCTTTTTTTTGCCTCTGTCAGCAATCACAGCAACAGTTGCTGTATCATGAGGATCTATGCAGTTCACTGTTTCTGCCAATGTCCAGCTTACCTTCTTCCTCAAGTTCCTCCTCAAGTTTGTGATTGTACTTCACTTTCCTCAGTCTGGTCACCTCTCGAGTTATCTTTCTATCATTCCTCCATTACATATTTCAGCCATGTTTTTCTCTTATATAAAATCTAAAATGCCTGGGTTTTGTGCTTTTCTCAATACTCTAAGCTCTTTTTGGAATCCTAAAGAGGCCGCATATGGTGACAAAAATTGCAAAATTGGTTGCAGCATAATGTTAGCCTAAGTTGTTGTAGTCACATATTGTACTATGTTAACAACAACAGATTGAATTTAAAAATGATCCCTACTTCTTTTATAAGTAGGGATTTGGATTAGGTATCAGGAAGAAATTTTTCACTATGAGGGTGGTGAGGCACTGGAACAGACTGCCCAGAAGAGTTCTGGATGCACCATCCCTGGAAGTGTTCAAAGCTCAAGGTCAGATGACGCTTTGAGCAACCGGGTCTAGTAGGAGGTGTCCCTTGCCATGGCAGGGGTGTTGGAACTAGATTATCTTTAAGGTCCCTGCCAACCTAAACCATTCTATGAATCTATGATTTTCTGTAGTGTGTTAGACTGGCCATGTTAGGTGATAAACTAATGCTAAAAGTTCTTGCTCATTTATTTGATTCTTATGGTGTCTTCAACAAGGATGTCTTTTAGTTGTCCTTAAAATTTGTCAGTCAGTCAGGTTCTTTTTTGCAGGAGCTCAGTTTCCAAATACAGCGTGACCTGTCACAGACCGTGACCAATTCCCTCCCATTTGATGGAATCCTATTTTCCTGCTTTCTTGAATTATCCAGCAAAAATCTGATAAGAATGTCAGAGAAACTCCATTCCTGTGTATAAATTTAGACATGTCATGTATGCTTTTCATGACTTAACAATATTTATTGCATGAATAGCATTCATCTCTTCTTGGCTAAAATTTACCAAATACACTCAGCTAAAATTCATCTCACCTTTGTTTCTGCAAATTGGTGTCAACCTTTTTAAAACAGATTCAAGACTATTTAAATTGATGCAGTTGGACAAAAGCAATTGAGGATGAGTTGGCAGAAGGGTCAGGTAGAGTATTTTTTCTGTGCTTACTGGTCCATAATGAATGGTTCCATCAAAGTTTGTAGCTCAATGGGAACACGGAAACTATTTGTATTTTTAATTAGTAAACTGCCACAAATATCTGCTTACTATTAAGTTGAAAGAGGAACTTCTGTGATTGCAATAGATTAGTAAATTATATTATTTACTTCACAACAAAAACAGGACCACAAATGTATCTGTGAATATCAGATATAAAAATGCAACAAGTGTTTATCTGGTATGAACTCGTGTATGCTAGTGAATTTAGCTCCTTTCTCTGAGCTGCATTATCAGCTACTGTTTGATTTGAAAGCTGCACTTGAGCATCCGAGCACACACAATTGCTGATTTTCCAAGATACCAGCAATATAAAGAGCAGGCAGCTGTAAGAAAGAAGACTGAACAGTCCACTCCTGAGTGCAAAGCAATTATGAGAGCACCAAATCAGGTAGACATAAAGAGATTGGGAGGTGAAAGTATGTCATTGACTAAAATAGCTCCTAAAGCTATCAATTTAAAAATAATCTTTCAGGAATCTTATTTTCTATGGAAGCTGTATATGGTGTTTTGGTAGCTTCATTTGCACTATTCAGAGCTTTTGAAAATCACATTTCTTCTACAATAAAATAGAGACTTTTGCATAGAAGCCTAATTTGCTGCACTAATTTACTACTAATTTCTAGAAGGAAAATAAAAATTATTTTTTTTTATATTTTGTTTCTGATTTTAGATCGTAATTTCTACTGAGTCATACTCATCTCTTCTATTTTAGATACATATATCTCTACAGTATCAGATGGGGTTTTTTTGCTCACTAAATCAATAGCAGGAGATTCATTTCTGGCTGCAAAACTCTATGACAAAGAAGTCCCCAAGAATCAGAAGGAAGGAATCTGCAGGAAGCTCCATACTTGTGTGAAAGGTTAGGCTGATGTTTATATTCTGTGGCTTTTGCTGAAGTTATATGTAAAGGCAGCTTCTCAGAATGTAAACATTTTTTACTTTTCTTGGACAGAAATACCTATGCCTGTGTTGTACAGTCACATACTTCTGCGATATGACAGAGTTATCAAGTATGATCATACCATTTAAACAGTACAGGTGGAATCCTGTTAAATTAAAAACTGTTTCTAACTACCTTAATTTTTCTGTTATGCTGTATATATACATATATGCACATATTTCTGCAACTGTACCTCTGCTTATGGCAGCAAACCTGTATATTTTCTGTGCAATGGAACCTATCTGGTCACAGTGTCTCAAGTATTCTTCCTTTCTAACACTTGTACAGATCTTTGATGAAGGAATGCTGTAAAAATTCAGGATTTCCCTTATGCATCACAGGAGTTAGGCATGTGCTCTACCAGTGATTATCTGCTGCTTGTGTCCTTGTTCCACTAAGCCAACATCCAGAAGGCCTAGAGAAGTGTTAAAAGCTCTCACAATTTGTAGATGGGATTTTCAAATGGAAAAGCAGAACATGGAAAAATCTTAGTCCAGGTGCCATAGGACTTGGAGTTCAATTTGAAACAATTAATTAGACACCTTGTGTGTTTTGCTTTGTTGATTCTTTCATTCATAGAATCATAGAATGCTTTGGGTTGGAAGGGACCTTAAAGATCATCTAGTTCCCACCCCCTGCCATGGACAGGGACACCTCCCACTAGACCCGGTTGCCTGAAGCCCCATACAGCCTGGTCTTGGACATTTCCAGGGATGGGAAGTGCCCACTTCCTGGGCAGCCTGTTCCAATGCCTCACCACCCTCACAGTAAAGAATTTCTTCCTAATAGCTATTCCAAATCTCCCCTCTTTGAGTTTAAAACTTGTCCTATCACTCCACTCCCTGATACAGAGTCCCTCTCCATGTTTTCTGAAGCCCCCTTTAGGTTCTGGAAGCCTGTTATAAGGTCTCCCCAGAGCTTTCTCTTCTCCAGGCTGAAGAACCCAAACTCTCTCAGCCTGTCTTCATAGGAGCTGTGCACCAGCCCTCCAATAACTTCGTGGCCCTCCTCTGGACCTGTTCCAACAGGTACATATCCTTCTTGTGCTGAGGACTCCAGACCCCGATGCAGTACTCCAGGTGGGGTCTCACCAGAGTTGGGCAGAGGGGTAAAATCACCTCCCTTGACCTGCTGGCCACACTTCTTTTGATGCAGCCCAGGATAAGTTGGCTTTCTGTGCTGTGAGTGCACACTGCCAACTCACGTTGAGCTTCTCGTCCACCCAAACCCCCAAGTCCTTCTCCTCAGGGTTAGTCCATCTTACTCTTGTTTTAGGTTTCAGAGCAAGACCTCTGGACCTAAACTTTCATTCCTTTTTGGTGATAAATGCAAAGAACAGGATGACTGAGCTACCAGATTACTTCGTTACTTCTCATAACAAAGTCGGTTACTTCTTGAAAAATCTCTTTTCCTTCTTCAGAATGAAAACATGATAGAAAAACATTATTCATGTTATGAATAATGAAACTGATTAAGTTACACTGAAAGAAATTTCCTATTTGATCTTGGAGATATCAAGACAAACATAGAATATAGTTTCTTAGAGAATTTAGCTGGCCTGATAGAAACTGTAACTGAAAACATTGATAAGAACAGAATTATAAATAATTTAAAGATTTATTATTTAAAAAAAAGAGATACTCAGCATGTACAGAAAAACCTCAGGTCACACTCAACAAGTTTGCTTCTGTTTTTTAGATTACCATGTGCTAGTTCAAGTAGCCGTTATGTATATGAAGCTTATAATTTGTTTCAGTGTCATAAGACAAGAAGATAGGATTTGAATTGATATACCAAAATGAGAAGGAACTAAGAATGGAAAAGGCTTAGCAAATTTAAAATGTAGAGAGTGATAAAGAAGGAGTACACACCCTGAATATGAGAAAGAGGCACCTTTGTTAGTTACTAAAATAATTTCGTGTTGAATGCTTTAAGTTCATAAATTTGCAGGCTATGACCCTAGGAGCTCTATCATCTGCTCATCTCATTTTTGCATTGAACGGGAAATTTTTTGTAGGATTTGAGAGAAGTGTCTTATTGCAACATTTGTGATTATATTAAGATCATGTAATAAATCCTTCATCGATTATTTTAATTAATGCCATTTTCTCATTTAATCCTGGGAAAGACGGATTCTTCAAGGAAGACCTATACAATTTAAGATAAGTAGAATTACAGGGAAATTTTTGGAAAGCGCTTATAAGAAGCTTCAGAATCATAGAATCATAAAATATTCATGGTTGGAAAGGACCTTTGAGATCATCGAGTCCAACCATACACACACAAAAATAAAACCCCAAACAAATAAAAAACCCCAACCCTAAAATCTCTGCTACGAGAGCATGCC
>VXBH01007983.1:22083-33313 GCA_013400035.1 Rynchops niger
CCTCCCCTTTAAGCCGATTACCGGAGGCTCCGGGCTCATCAATAAACGCCGCCGGCGAGGGCGGGGAGCCGGGGGGGCTCCGGGGGTCTCCGCATCCCTTCCCACCACCGAGAGCTCACCGTGGGCCACCGGCTCGGTCCGTCGGCATCGCCCATGGCCGCCCTCTTCACCGGGAAGGTCCTGACGGTCAACCGGGAGCGGGACGAGGTGGAGACGGAGCGGGAGCTGGGCCGGGCGCTGGAGAACAAGGTGCTGCTGCTCTATTTCGGGTCGGGGCAGTGCCCGCGGTGCCGGCAGTTCGCCCCCGTCCTCAAGGATTTCTTCCTCCGTTTGACCGACGAGTTTTACGTGGAACGGGCATCGCAGCTGGTCCTGGTGTATGTGTCGCGGGACGAGACGGAGGAGCAGCAGAGCGCGTTCCTCAGGAGCATGCCGAAACGCTGGCTGGCCGTTCCCTTCGGGGACACCTTCAAAAGGTACGCATGTGTGTGTCCCGCCTTTATTTTTAGATATTTAGACTCTTTTTCCAGATGTTTTCCCTCGTTTTCAGTCCCCGCTGCAGCGGTCAGCGCGGTGTTTTAAGGGAAAAAATTACCGAAGCTCTTTGGCTGCACCTATTTATAAAGCAGAGGGAACATTTCCTCTTCCTTCCCTCTCGCTTTTTGCTGATATCTCTGTATCCCGATATTATAACGCACTATTTATAACTCGAAAAGCCGCGTCAGCCGTGGCCCCCCCCCAGGCAGGAGACGTAGTGTGAAAGAGGGATGCAGCCAGGCGGGTTGGAAGCGCTCGGCGTATTTACTGTAACCTCATTAGCGACAGAACGAGCCGCGATGAATACCCAGAATTATTTCCAGCTCCTTTTGAGGGCAAACTGGAGCAGGTTAAAATTTCAAGCGGCCTGAAACGGGTCCCAGACGCCGACCTGCACCTCCCGTACCCCGGGGTGACGTCCAAACCCCCGGCCCCTTCTCCCGGCCCCACAGAGATCCGCGTCAGGCTCTAATTAGCAGCGACGGGCAAACGAGCGGGTTACGTTCAGCGAATAGGCTCTGCGTAACCCTGCACCGGGACAGCCGCGGGAATCCTGCCCGGTGAGGAGGATGAGGAGCGTGAAGGAGGATGAGGAGAGGATGAAGAGCAGGGAGGAGCGATGAGGAGGATGAGATGTGAGGAGGATGAGGAGNAGGCTCTGCGTAACCCTGCACCGGGACAGCCGCGGGAATCCTGCCCGGTGAGGAGGATGAGGAGCGTGAAGGAGGATGAGGAGAGGATGAAGAGCTGGGAGGAGGATGAAGAGCAGGGAGGAGTGATGAGGAGGATGAGATGTGAGGAAGATGAGGAGTGGGGAGGAGGATGAGGACCATGAAGGAGGATGAGGAGGATGAGGAGATGTGAGGAGGATGAGGAGAGGATGAAGAGCTGGGAGGAGGATGAAGAGCAGGGAGGAGTGATGAGGAGGATGAGATGTGAGGAGGATGAGGAAGCCGCAAGGAGGACAGGGAGAGGATGAGGAGCGTCAAGGAGGATGAGGAAGCAGTGAGGATGATGAGGAAGCAGCAAGGAGTATGAGGAGTGGGGAGCAGGATGAGGAAGCTGCGAGGAGGATGAGGAGTGGTGAGGAGGATGAGGAGAGGATGAGGAGTGTCGAGGAGGAAGAGAATAGGATGAGGAAGCTGCAAGGAGGATGAAGAGCATCAAGGAGGATGAGGAATGGTGGGGAGGATGAGGAGTGGGGAGGAGGACAAGGAGCGGTGAGGAGGATGAGGAGTGTCAAGGAGGATGAGGGGAGGATGAAGAGCATCAAGGAGGATGAGGAGTGGGGAGGAGGATGAGGACTGACAAGGAGGGTGAGGAGAGGATGAAGAGTGTTGAGGAGGATGAGGAGCGGTGAGGAGGATGAGGAGAGGATGAGGAGTGTCGAGGAGGAAGAGAATAGGATGAGGAAGCTGCAAGGAGGATGAAGAGCATCAAGGAGGATGAGGAATGGTGGGGAGGATGAGGAGTGGGGAGGAGGACAAGGAGCGGTGAGGAGGATGAGGAGTGTCAAGGAGGATGAGGGGAGGATGAAGAGCATCAAGGAGGATGAGGAGTGGGGAGGAGGATGAGGACTGACAAGGAGGGTGAGGAGAGGATGAAGAGTGTTGAGGAGGATGAGGAGCGGTGAGGAGGATGAGGAGAGGATGCAGAAGCAGTGAGGATGATGAGGAAGCAGCAAGGAGTATGAGGAGCGGTGAGGAGGATGAGGAGCGGTGAGGAGGAGGATAAAGAAGCAAGGAGGAGGATGAGGAGAGGATGCGGAAGCAGTGAGGATGATGAGGAAGCAGCAAGGAGTATGAGGAGCGGTGAGGAGGATGAGGAGCGGTGAGGAGTGTCGAGAAGGATGAGGAGTGTCGAGGAGGACGAGGAAGCAGCGAGGAGGACGAGGTTCCCTCGCCGATTTGAGGTTCCCGCCCCGTTTTTGCCCCGCAGGGACCTGGAGCTGCGCTTTGGCGTCTCCGAGGTGCCGGCGGTGGTGGTGCTGCGGCCCGACGGGGAGGTGATCGTCGGCAACGCCGTGGACGAGATCCGGCGCGTGGGACCCCCTTGCTTCCGGAACTGGCAGGAGGCCGCCGAGCTGGTGGACCGGAATTTTCTCTTGGCGGAGGATTTTGACGAGTTGAGCAGGAGGAGCATCACCGACCCCTTCCGCCGCCTCAAGTACAAGGTGGAGAAGACGCTGGAGGAGAAGAAAAGGGGGAGGAAAGAGGACGGTGAAGAGTGTCCTTAGGAGCCGGTCGGGGTCTCTGTCCCCACCCGCCATCTCCGGGTCAGCAACCTCTCTCTCTATTCTAGAATCGCGCTAAAAAATCACCTTAGTTTTCCACAAATTGAATTGTTTTAAGGCAAATGCGCTCTACTCCTGCGCGTGGCTGTTCATACCCGGAAAATCGGTTGGCTTAATAAGGATATTCCGACCTCGACTGAAGTACCTTGCCTGTTTTTTCACCCTGTGACCTAGAGTAGTAAAAAAAAAAGCCTCACGGTGACGTCTTTGTCACGTATTTACCGAAAAAGTTAGAAGAAAACTAACAGCCAGAGGCCGGCGTTCAGTGAATGACTCGCTGAAGAGTTCTAAAAATGGGAATTGCATTACGAAACCCCCAAGCGCTGCCAGGGAGGTAGGGAGAGGCTGTGGGAAACGGCAGCGGGAAACGGCAGCGGGAACAGAATCCCTCTGAGAAGCCGATACGGGGTGGGGGGGGGTTTTTTTGGGAGACAGACACCCAGGCGCTAAGTGAGAAATCTCTCGCGTCACTCCTCACGTCACGCTGCTGAAAAGTGAGCGTTTTGGGCAAATCCCGCCGAGGAGCAGGTTGTTCCACGGCCGGAACGCGGCGGCGACGACGTGCCGGTGACCGGCCACCTCTCGTTCTCTGCTCACGGCCGTTGCCGTCTCCGGCAGCAGAGAGCCCGGCAGCGATCCGTCGGGAAGCCGAATCCCATCCCAGGCGGAAGATCCGCCTGTCCCAACCCTGCCGGGGCTGCGCACGTCCTTAGCGAACATCGCTCCGCTCCGTCCTCTCAAATCCAACAGATTTGTACGACACCGACTCTCTCCGTAGCCAAAAAATCTCATTTACGGAGCCTGCGGGGAATCCTGACGCGCGCATCGCCCTTCTTTCCCCAATCAAGGGGTCTAAAAAGCAGGAGAAAGGGGGAAAGGGAGCACTAATTTGCTCAGGTTTGGTCCTGTATCAGCGGGGAGCTGAGCAGAGGGTTTGGGAAAGCTTTGCTGGATCCACGAAGGATCTGGGAAGGGAAGCGCATGTTGGAGACGGGCAGAGGCTTGTTCGACTTGTTTTCTCACTTAATCTTCCCCCTCTTTGCCCAGCGAGTCCGACAGGTAGAGGAGGGAGGGAGGAGAAGTCCTGTAAAATAAACGGTTGGGAGGAGGCTCCGTGCCGGGCAGAAGAAGGGCGTTTCCTTCGGGATGCTCTACGGCGCACGGACGCCGTGCGAAAAGGCCCAAATTACACCCAAAAGTGCTTTCAGGCGGAGGAGCGAAGCTGTGCTGGCTGGCGGTCGCCGACGCAGCGATATTCCATTTGCCTCGGGCCACGTCCTGCGTTTCAAAAAAAGCCCCAGTTATAAATGACAAATTGGGAGCAACGGGAGGGAGGCAAAGGGCAACGTTTTTGGCTGTTACCAACCGGCTGTTTCTCGTTCCCACAGAAGAACATTTTATTGACGTTTCGTGTCAATAAAAGGACGTTCTCCACCCGAATTTACGTAAAGGTCAATTTTCAACTTAACCACCAGATTTTCCTCCGTACAAAACCAAAAGTTGCCCTTTTCTTGGTGGTCGTGTGAAAGAACCGGCCAAGGAAGGGAGACCGGGCGATGGCGAGAAGTGAACCGGCCAGCGCGGGACATCATCGTCATCATCACCATAGAGAGAAACAAGGGCTTTACTTTCCCTGCTTGATTTTCTGGATTTTTTAATTTTTTTTTTTAATATTTTTTCACCCAGTAAAAGAAGCCGTAACGCTTAGGAGCGTGCTTTAGACGACAGCGAGAGATGGAGTTGCTCTTTCCTCGTAATTAATAAAGCCTGGCAATACGGCACGAGATGTTCCTCAGCACCAGAAGGACGCGGAGCTGCGGGAGCGGGGCCGGAGGAGGCCCCGGAGATGCTGGGAGGGCTGGAGCCCCTCTGCTGTGGGGCCGGGCTGAGCTGGGGGGGTTCAGCCTGGAGAAGAGAAGGCTCCGGGGAGACCTTGGAGCCCCTTCCAGTCCCTCAAGGGGCTGCGGGAAAGCTGGGGAGGGACTCTGGAGCAGGGAGGGGAGCCGTGGGACGAGGGGGAAGGGGTTTAAGCTGAAAAAGGGGAGATTTAGGGGAGATATTAGAAGAAATTCTTCATGTTGAGGGGGGTGAGATGCCGGAACAGAGAAACTGTGGCTGCCCCATCCCTGGAGGGGTTCAAGGCCAGGTTGGACGGGGCTTTGGGCAACCTGGGCTGGTGGGAGGTGGCCCTGCCCAGGGCGGGGGGTGGCACTGGGTGGGCTTTGAGGTCCCTCCCAACCCAAACCATCCCACGGTTCTGGGATAATAGTTGGGAAGCCAAGAAAAGAACATCACCAGGCAGCGCGCGGGCTGGAGTCGCTGCAGATGGGAGAACAAGGGGAGGCAGCGGAGAATCGGAGAATCATTTTGGTTGGAAGAGACCTTTAAGATCGGCAGGTCCCACCGGTGCTCCAAAAGATGCTGCGCCTGGCGAGCGAGCGCAGCACTGAGCTTCCCGCTGGCTGTGAGGAGCAGAGCAACCCTACAAAAAACCAGCCGCAAACATTATTTTGTCATTTCTAGTTCCGACGGGGATGAAAATCCTCCCGGCCGGTGGATCGTATGCCGTTTTTAAGAGGTTTAGCCCTACTTTCACGCGTGGGGCTTATTATTTATATTTATAGGACACAGAACAAAGGGTGTTTAGATGCTTACGGCAGTACCTAAGCATCCTTTAGTGCAAATAAGCAATTTCTGATGTATTTTCTTTCTCAAACATGCCACCTTACAGTTGGTCTGTGCAATTTTTGGTAACAATCCTGTGTAATTTGTTGCTTTACCTTTTCCCTGTGCCGCGCACAACCTCCTGGCAAAGGGCCTTCCCGTTCCGTAAAAAGAAAAAAATATCCCGGCGCGGGCGGAATGCCGCGGACGCTTCAGGAGTTTCGGGCAGCAGAGAGTTAACGCAAGGCGGGCAGGAGGATGGGTCTGATCCAGCAGATAGGCTGGGAAGTGAGTAATTTCACAACTCCCAAGAGGAATGTGGAAAATCCGCACGGCCTGACACCTGCCCCCAAGGCTGCAGACTCGTCTCTCTCTCGTCCCACGCGCCGAGGGTTCGGAGATTCGGGAGCCCGATGCACTGGGGACACCGGCAACGGCTCCGTTTTCTGGTTTCACCAGCAAACACCGAGCTGCGGCGGCGCTTGGGGTAAACCCAGAGGTTTCTCAGGAGAGGCGATGGCTTCCTCCCCGTCCGTGATTTAGCCGAGGAAGGACAATGAAAGCGATGGAAGACGTTTTCTACAGCTCGCCTAAACCGACGTTCTTACTTGCAGATAATGTTATGGTAAATAAGAGAGACCGATACGGAAATGCAGCGCTGTTGCATATGGACATTCGGGGCTTGTTTTTGATATCCAAGCCTCGCTAAGAAAAACTTTCCTAAACGTGGGTTTCTATTTGCTGGAAAGGATGTGAAGAAACTGGATAATTCAAACTTGCTTCGGTCGTTTCTCCAAAAACACTGGTTGCAACTCTCCTGAATGGCAAAATGAATAAATGCTGAGAACATGAGAATTCATCCCCTCCCTTCCTTTTTTTGCCGAGTGTTTTGTCTCGCCTCTCCAGTGGCCGTTGCAGAATGCCGCTTCGCCGCCTTTCGATGAGGGGGAGCCGGGCCGAAGGCTCACCTGGGGGGTGCGCGCCCCAAAACCCAGCCTGAGAAAAAGGCTCAAGCCAGCGGGGACTCGGGGAAGCTCCGCACCTCGCCATGAACGGGCCGGGAGCCCAGGACAACGCCGGTCCCGCCAGCATCGCAGCCGGACGGCCAGGCAGACGCCTCCCGCCGGGCCACCAGCCCGATGGCCAGTGGCCGGCGTTGATCCAGAGTCCCGGGGGCGGCACCGGCCACCCGGACCCCACGGAGGTGTTTCGCGTCGCCACACACCTGAGGAACATCGACGGGAAACTTCAGGACTTCCGCGAGCTCTTCCGGAAAGGTAAATATTTTTCAATCCGCTTGTTTGCTTACAAACCCAGCAGATTCTGTTCAGCAGAAGCGATCCTGCCTCATTCTTGCTGCATTATTTATTTAAGACAATGAATTTAGGCAGCCCTCAGACAATTCAGAGTGGCTGCTCGCTGCGCAGATATTTAATTATGTAAACGTCCTTTCCCGTAATGAATTGCATCAACAGATAAAATTTCAGAGCACTTAACCATCTAAGTGCACAGGTTTCCTCCAAAAGCGATGCAAAAACCTTTCCAGTGCCATCGACGGCAGCTGCAATTGCTCACGGGTGAGTTAAACGGGCTGGGAAAAAGGGTGCCTGCGCCGACCCCGTTGGGAAAACCGGGATTCCTCACCGGGAAGGAGTCCAAATGTCAGGAGAGGAGAAGAGGCTCAAGCTGGCGACGCTCTGGGGAGCGGTGGGAGCCCAAGTCACAGCCTGGAAACGGGCTCCAGAAGAAGCGCCGTGTCCGGCACGTCCCCCTCTCTCCTTTTTCCCCGGAGAGCCTCTGTCCTCGCAGGACGCTCCAGGCTGGAGCCCAATAAATAGACCTCAACTGAGAATTCGGAAAATGATCACAGGCTCGGCGCTGCTCTGGGAGCTGCGGGTTGGCAGCGTTAACAAACCCCCTTTAACGACCCGCTGGAAGAAGCAGCCTCCTGGAGGAGTGCCACCCTGCCCACGGAGGCATCCCGAATTCCCTCTGATCCTGCCCTCCCCACCCACGGCCGCAAGCTGTAGCTGGAGGCCACGGTGACGGCCGTCCCCCCGGGCACGCCCAACCAGTTGGGTTGGCCACGCTTCTGGAGCCAACCCCTAACCGCCGCGGCGCTCTTGGCTTCAAGACGTTGGCTTTTGACAGCCACCAAGCTAGATGGAAATTCAACCTGCCTGGGCTGGTTCTTCCGCCGAGCACCTCTCCGAGCGCTCGGCTTGGGACGGCGTTCTTCCCACGGAGCTTGGCCTTCGGATGTAAAGACAGGACGATACACGATGCTCCTGCAGAAGGAAGCGGGGACGTTCATCGCTTGGGCTCGTGGAGTAGAACCCGGACAAAAGGCAGCGTGGGGGCTCACGGAGGGTCCTGGCGACCGGGCGATTTCCACTTCCATCCCATCGCCGCACGTGGGTTTTCTGCTTGCTTCGGTCTTTGGCATTTCTTATTTTCTGTTTCGTGCAGAATTCGAGTATTTAGGAACGGCCGGGTACCCGTACCGCTGTGCTGAAGTGAGCTCCTCCCGGGAGAGGTGAGGAGGAGAGTTTACGCGTGCAAGAGGGAAAAAAAAAAAAAAAAAAAATCAAAATCATAATTTTTCCCCTTCTTAATTTTAGGAGAAGTTATTTCAGCTTCTGTTGAAGGCAAACTGGCAGAGTTACTGCAAGCCGTCTCCTCCTTCCTGAACACGTCTCCTGCTTTGCCCGGGGATGCCGTCCAGCCTGGGGTAGCAACCCTCATCGCCAGCGTCAAGGGTAAATCCACAACCTTTGTGCACCTCACGAGCGCTGTCGCTCCTGCCCTCTGCTCGGCGGGGACGGGAAGCTTTCAACCGGGCTCAGCCCAGGCACGCGGCTGTCCCCGTGCACGTCGGTACCGACGCTGAGCAGAAGTCAGGGATCCCCAAGGGTTGTTCTTGCCCGGATCCCGTCCTTAGGGAAGGCGGTGCTTTTAAAGTGCACGAAAGCGAGATAAAGGCTTAGACACGAGCGTCTTTTATTTGGGTTGGCCATCCTGCTGGCACACTGCACCTCTCTCTCTGGTTTCCACTAATAAAAACACGTTGCGTTCGGATGGTGAAGCCAAAGAACGAGAATACGAGGCTCCGGGGAGCCGTTCGTGGCTTGGCGATGCCCGTCGGGGCGAGCAGGCGTGTGTCAGGGCTTCTCTCGGCGCTGAATTCCTCCCTAAGCCCCTGCAAAATGCTTTCGCGTGTTTGTTTTGTCAGCGCGCGGCAGGGGGAGAATTAGCCTGACCCACAGGATGATGGTTACGGTTGGTTTACGCGGTCCTGGGGGGTTACGGGGGTGTCTTGCACCACACCGACCTCGGTCGGAGGCTTTGAAGGTGAATCCGTAGCGCTCTTTCTGTCCCTGTTTAGCACGTTGGTGTCCTGGGAGCTCAGATTTACTTAAATCTAGGGGGAAATCCTCACCTGAAAACCAGCCTCAGCCTCCCGGGAAGCAAAGCGGGTTCCTGGCCTTTGTTTTGGGGGGTCGGAGGAGCTCCAAGGGGGAGCGGTGAACGTCGCCTCCCGATGTTCTGCGTCCGAGCGGAGCCAGGACGGGCGCGAGGCTGTCGGCGGGGAGCTGGAAGGAAGGAAAGTGCCCCAACCACGGCCCCGCTTTCGCTCCCCGGGTTCTTCCCTCCCCTGCCTTCGACAGACTTTGCCGGCGTGAAAACGCACTTGCCTTAGAAAACAGCAGCGGTGACGCAAAGGGAAGTTTAATGAGACTTCGCAGGGGGTTGTCACAGGGCTCTGCGGTAACTTTCCGTTGTGCTTGGTCTAAAATAGGGATTAAAAAAGCCCAAACCAACCAACCAACAAACAAACAAACAAAAAGTCCCGGGTTAGAAATGCAGGCGGAGTCTGCGGGCTGCGCTTGCGAGGTTTTAAGGTTTTACCATCTCCACTTTTACCAAAAGGCAAAAAAAAAAAAAAAAGCCAAAGCCCAACCGAAAAAGGCCGGGCTCGTTCAGCAAAAATGTCTAGGAAACGGGCTGGCGAGACGCGGAACTGGGATCCTGAGTTACGTTCCTGGTAAATGCGGAGCCATACCCCTCGCTTTGCGTTCGCTTTTATTAGCTTTTTTTAAAAAAAACATAATTAACTGGAGGGGGTGTCGCTGCACGACGTTGCAATCCTTTTGGCTAGAAATGCCTTTACACCCGAAAAACGCTTTTTGGAGCCTTTACCTGTAAATGAAGCGCTTTGCAAGCAGGGTACGGTAATCACACCTAGCCTAAGCGTACCTGTAACTGTAGAAATTATAAATCCAGGCAGGATTTGCCAGGAGAAGCTCATCGCGCTGATCCCGGCGGCGCTTCGCCGTCCTTTGTGCATGCCGGTTCCCCTCCTGGCTTCTGAAAGCCAACCGTCGCCTCCGGAGCCCGCGCAGAAACCGTCCCCCTCGCGCCTGAAACGCCCAACGCAGAAGCAGCGACCCTGAGATCCTAGGATTTTTTTTTTTTTTTTTTTTTTATCTTTTTAAAATTAAAGAAGCGTTGATGACCGAAAGGCCAGCTGAATCTTACCTCTGGCTCGTGTCTGGCTGTCCTCGGAGGGACGGAAGAGCCCAAGGATTTGCCGGCTGCGACCGCCGGGAGAAATTTCGCAGAGGAAATTTAGGGGCGTTCCCGGAGTCCCCAGCAGATGCCGAGGAAAGGGAAAGGGTGTTTTTTTGGGAGTCCAGGGCCCCAAGGTTGCATGAGAAAACCCAGGGGTTTTAATCAGTCATTATTTAGCGAAGAAAACCCAACAGTTTCACCCCCGAGCCCAAGTTTGTCTCTTGACTCTCAACGTTTTTGCTGTCAAGTTTCTCTGCTATTTGCAGAGGGAAAAAAAGTTCGCTTCAGACTCTGCTCCCGTCGGCGTAGACTCTTTGAATGAACGTTTTCTGTTCCCCACGGCACGGTTTCATCCTTAAATCACCACCGGTATTCCTAAACCAGAGGCAAAATTCAGCAGCTTTAAGGACGGCAGCGTTAGCCATCGCAAACCAGCTCCCGGAGCGCGTCTCCCCCCCTGGATGTCCGGATTTAAAGCCCCGCGTCCCCATCCACCGCCCGGAGGGGGCCGAAAAACCTCTTGAGGCAAGCGATAGCTTTTTCCCCTCACTCGTCAAAAACGTATGAAATCAGGGCTTGGTTTTATTTAAGGCACAAACCCTCCAAAGTTCGGATGTCGGTTTTGCCGGGATGGGGTCTCCGTGACAGCCCCGCGCCGGCGAGGAGAGCAGAGGGACGGCGGCTCGGGGGAGGACCACTGCCCGAAATGCTCGTCTTTTCCCTCTTCTGGCCCCTCTTTTAACCCAACAGCCCTTTCCCCGCACCACCAGCAGTTTCTCGGTGGTTCGTTGGGGATGTTTGGAAGGACGGGTGTTTCTGTGGCAGCAGAGAGCGTTCTCCAGCTAGAAACACTGAGGCCGCCGCCAGAGCTCAAAGCGCCGAAGGCAGGGGGGCTCTGAAACGGCCCCTTCTCTGCTATTTACCGGGAGGCACCGGAGTTATGCAAATGGCGTGATCAGACAACCGTACGCCGCACCGTTTCCTTACGCGGAAGCGTGTCGGCAGGAAGCAGATCTGGCGCCAGCAGCCGCGCTCACCGCCGGGCGCTTCTGCCGGTTCTTTCGGGTCGGTCTTCTTCACCCGCCGCTATCATGGGCCTCTGGATAACTTCACGTCTGATCTGATCGAGAATTTGGGGTTGTTTTTTTGGTTTGTTTTTTTTTT
>VXBH01007983.1:33330-43697 GCA_013400035.1 Rynchops niger
TTTCTTTTTTTTTTTTTTTTTACTTAATTCAGCTGTGATTCAAAGCTGGGTAATTTGGGATTCTGCTGCTTTCAGACCAAAGCACGGAAGATTCAGCCATGGGAGACCCAGAACCAAGTGGTACGTGACGGCATTTGAAACAACCTTTTATAACTGTTTGTACTGGGAGCTCTGGGGGCACGGTAGGACGTGTGACGCAGATCAGCCTTGTCGGCCACCTCGGAAATAGGGGTGCTAGAAAAGAGCTGTAAGTTCCTCTAACTGGGGTCTCCATGAAGATCATAGGAGGGTTCGGGTGGGAAGGGACCTTAAAGCCCACCCAGTCCCACCCCCTGCCCTGGGCAGGGACGCCTTCCCCTAGAGCAGGTTGCTCCAAGCCCCAGCCCAGCCGCTCAGTTCTCTAAGAGTTTCTCTGGCAGATGAAGTTATTCGACGCGTTTGTACCGGACATTAACTTATCTAGGAGGAAAGGACGCAACCCCTCTTTTTTTTTTTTTGTTTTTGGAGGCAGAAGGTGTAGCGTTTTCTCTTAAGAGGTTGGAAGTACCCAGCGCTGGTACTTGCACATCATCGGCTCCAGTCCCTCTGACCAAAAGTTGCTCCAAGTCCTTGTTCTCAAAGGTGACAACCTTAATTATGAACATAATGAGTTTAAATTGGAGTAACACCGACCGACGGAGCATCTGAGAGGTCTCTGGACCACCTGAGAGCACAAATCCTCCCATCTTCAACGGGGCCCAGTCCCTGGCACTTTGGAGGGGTGAAAAAAATCTCACTGGTTCTGTAATCATGGAAACACGAGAAGCAACACTCGTCCTTTCCCTGCTGCCACGGTCAAAGTGTCGTTACCCTTGCAGCTAGGAAGTTCTCTATTTCAGCTCGCCTTTCAGCAGCTGGATCTCATTGCGCCTTTGACACGAAAATGGCAAAACCGTTGGCTTACGCAGAGTTTCTGTAGCTCACGATGACGCTGGGGGACGGTTACAGGATGTCTCGGTGTCTTTGATAAACTCAATAAGCTGAGCTTGTTTAGGAACGGTATTGTGAGACCGGTTTTCTTCCCACCCTTGCCCCTCGGAGCGCGTTTGTGTTGGCAGAACCAAGCTCCGAGGCGCTCGTGGCGCGCCGTCGCCTGCAGAGACGCGCGCAGAGCCCGTTCCTGCCCCACCTTCCCCTCCCGGCCGCAGCCAGGGCTCCTCTCCCCGTCGCGTTGCACGAAAAACTCACGTTAGGTGACCGCCCCGTGTGTCCACCTCCGCTTCTCAGGGCTTCCAGCCTGGCCACCCGACACGCGCACCTAATCCACAGCCTTAGTCTCGTCGAGCACTTGACCAGGAGAGGTGGTGGTACCAGTCTGATCATTTAACGAGCCCACCAAAAAAGCAGGAATGTCTCGATCCCTCTAGGAACAACCCCGTACGTTGATTGAAGATGTATTTTCAGGTTTGGCAGTGAAAAGTCTTTCAACGCGCGACCAAGAATCCCACCCCGAAGGCGACACGACTGTAAAAGTCAAATGCCCTTGAGAAATCCAAGCGGGCCGTATCCACAGGGCGCCTTTTATCCCCCACACCTCACTGTCCAGGAGGTTTATTTGACAGCTCTTTTGCAAAACCGAAACGACCGGTATAAATGATTTTGTGCAGTCTTATTTTTTAGCCAGTAAGCGTCCCAGCTTCGTCCTTCTGTGGCTAACTGGGAGGTCCTTTTACCACTTTCCAGCACTGGGAGCATCTGCTGTGCTTCACCACCAGTCTGATTTCTTCTCACCATCACCAACGTTTCCTTATTCTTAACACTGAAGAAACAAGCAGTGAGGATTTTAATGTAGTTGCACTTTTCTTACTTAAAAAGGCAGGTTTATTAAGTAATTAAGTACGGCAGGGGGCTGCCATCTATCAAGCCAAGGCTGTTTCAGTGATATTTTCCCCTAAAGCTGGCAATCACCTCATTCTTATTTCGCAAACTCATGCACCTGCGCTCAGTTTCCGCTGGAATATTTGCGTTCTTTTTCAATAAATTGATGCATTAAGTGGAAATTCTCCTTTCCCCCTCCCCCAACGTGATTCATTAATCCCCTCGTTAATACGTACTGCTATTTAAGATGCCCGACCTTGTTGGTGTTTCCTGTCAGCTGGGGGCGATCGCGCCGTGGGGTGGCAGTTCCGACCTCAAAAATTAGCTTTGTTTGTTAATTCGGTTTTTGCCAAGGCCTTTGTTCCACTGAAGGAGGAAGAGGAGGCGAGAAATCGGAATGGCAGATGGGAAGTGGTCTCGGGTTTGCAAAACCATTGTCAAGGAACTTGGCTTATTGTGTTCTAAAACTGTTATTCCTCGGGCAGATGGAGATGCTGATCTAAGCTTCGCTGCCGGCCGCAATCGGGGGTCTCGTTGAGGGGGTGTCTTGGTTAAAGAGGGAGGATTTCACGCAGGAGTCGAGAGTTTTCAGACTCATCTGGTGTAATTCGGTTCGCCCCGCGGTGCGGCTTAGCAAGCGGGGGATTTTACGCGGACGCTGCTAAGAAGTCTGAGTCCTTTTACGCAGAAAGGGGAGATTTACCCGGGCGGAAAAATTCATCTGTTGAGCTGCAAAGCGCGAGACCGAGGGCAGAGAGGAGGGAGGCGCTACCGGGAACAGGCTGGTGATGCCGAGGTTTGGCGACGACGTGGCGCTGAGCTGGGGTTTTAGACATTTCCCTCATTTCACGGTAACTGCAGCCGAAAGGGAAGCGATGCTTCTGCTCAACAGCAGAACGAGAGTTTTTCCTGTCAAAAATATCCGCCCTGCCCTGCACACCCACCGCTGCCGGAGCTCGCTCCCCCCGGGATGGCGGCGGAGGAGAGCGGTGAGCTCTCCAGGAGGCACATGATGGAGATGAGGTGACACGTTTGTCCATCCGAGGATGGGGAAGGACTTGGCAGGACAGTTGGCCCCCTCCGGCGCGAGAGTTGGCTGTGCAGAGACGTTCTCCTTTAGGATGCAGGTCTAGTGCCAACGCTGGAAGGGGTTTCTGCTGGAATCATCTAAGATAGGAAGAATAAGGCCACGTTGGAAGGGGTTTCTGCTGGAATTGTCTAAGATAGGAAGAATAAGGCCACGTTGGAAGGTGTTTCTGCTGGAATTGTCTAAGATAGGAAGAATAAGGCCACGTTGGAAGGGGTTTCTGCTGGAATCATCTCAGATAAGGAGAGTAAGGCCATGGTGGAAGGTGTTTCTGCTGGAATTGTCTAAGATAAGAAGAATAAGGCCATGCTGTCCTTCAAGAAACATAGGTGCTTTTTAATTTCCAGAAAAGTGACTTCCTGGATCAGCCTTCCAGTTGTCAGCGAGTTGGCCAGTAAGATAACTAGTTTTAAATTTAACTTAAATTCGTAAATAAGGCTGCAGAGCCGTAGCGAATGGACACGAGCCGGAGTCTCTCCGAGCCCCGGGTCCTGCATCCAAGAGCTGCAGTGGGGGCTCTGCTACCTGATCCTCACTGCCGAAGGCAAGGAGTTTTGAGTAGGGTTGAAAGAATAAGTAGTTGACGGGTGTTTACGGGAGCGGCAGCAAGCCTGCCAGGCGCAGGGGCTCCATTTTCCTCCCAGTACAGGAAAACGTGCAGAGATGTTTACGCGTTTAGCAAGCGGGCAATCAGGAGCGCACGGTTCCTCAGGAAGGCACCTCTTGAAGGTGTCCCAACAGACGGCGGACTGATGACAGCTGTGACAATGAAGACCAACACATTCGAGGCCATTAATTTCCTTGATGAGATACGTGCGAGGCACATGAATCATTTGGCCCAGACCTCCACGTGCCAATAAAGCCACTCGAGAGATTTCAAATAGACGGGATAAATCGGTGCTGCTCCGGAATGAGAAAGGCGGCTAATAACATCAGCTACAGCAGGGCTAGGAAAACTTCTTAGGTCCAATTTTTCCACCTTCGTACTTTTACCGTAGCGTTATCTTATTGAGGTGAAGCCGAAGACTTGCGAGAACCTGCGGTTCTTGCTTTGTCTTCTGGCGCCCGACAATAGCCGCGTTCAAAAGCAGAGCGTTTCGTTGTGCCCATCACCAGCGCCGCTCACGTTGAGTCACTTCTTCCTGTTGTACAAATCCTCCGCTCGTGGTAAACAGGGGAAACGGCAGATGTCTCCCTGCTCAAAGGACCGAGGGTTGTTAGGATTCAAATTAAACCAGCACGCCTTGGATTCGTTGCGTCTTGGATTACGAATGACTTGCGCCTCTTCCAGATAAACCAGAGTGAGATGTTTGGTCTCATGGTCACCCACCGCGTGCGAAATGGTGATTTATCACGACTATTTATCACGACAAAGGAGGGTGGGCGCTGGGTTCGGTTTGCAGCTCTCAATTAGCATCATCGGCGCTTTTAAATCCCTTCCCCAGGTCCCCCAAGCACGGTGGGCCCTTCTGAGCGGTTCCTTGCAGCTCCTTCAGGCTTCAGTGGTTTACGGTAAAAAAACCCAGGCGTGTTTTCCCACACTTTCAGTGCCTCATCTCACGTTGGACTAAAACGGTCAGAAATCTTTTAAAGAACAGCCTAAAGCTGAATTATTTGCTCAGCAAAGCTCAGAGACTTCCCGGCCGATTTCCTGGTGCAGAAGGGAAGGCCCGCGGTGCTCAGCCCTGACCGCCAGGGGACGCGTGGCTTCGGTGTCCCACCCAACCTTCTTCATTTGGTTCATAACGAATCATAAAAATATTTCTATTTGTAAGCTGATGATGGGCTGACGTTCACAGCTTGGACACTGTAACTGTGCCATTGTCAGAGAGCACTTTCATTTGACACCAAACGAGATTTGTGGAGAGAAAAAAAATCCCTAATACTTCCGTTTTTCTCTTAATCGTACATTCAAATACTTTCTCCACATTGTTTGGCATCTTTTTATCATTTAAAAACCCCCATATGCATGCACACATCCTCACAGTCTTCCTTATTGGCCAGACAAGCCAGTCTTGTGCTTTTCTCCCCCATTTTGGCTGGAAGATGACCAGGGTCATCCCAGTGCCCAGCAGCCGGGTGCTGGGAATTTTCTGGAGTCATCGTCGCCGCGCGTCTGGGTCAGCAAGTGGAGGGTTAAAGGCAGACCAGCTCCTGAGCAAAACCGGACTTGAAAAAAATCTGGATTTTTCAGGGCTGAGACAAGGCCCGGGAGTCGCTGTAAGTAAAGGAGACGAAAATTGACTTTTCTACCAAGGACCACTTGCTTCTCGCTGCCAAAAACTCAACTACCAGTGAAGCAACTCTAGATTTAGGTCAACCACATCCTGTTTCCCGGAATGTCAAAAGGACAAAGAAGAGTGAAGTTTTCTCTTTTTTTTTTTTTTTTTTTTTTTTCCCAATTTGCCCCAGTTCCCTTTTTTGAAATTTTTTTTCTTTTTTTTTTTTTTTTTTTTTTTTTTTTTGTGGCAGCAACTTTCAGCCGGGGTCGATTTTAGTTTCAGCCCTCGGTGACGAAGGCGCGGCTGAGCGGAAAGTGAGATTAACGGCACCAATTACGCCGTGTAAAATTAACGCGCTCGCCTCCGCCTCGCTACGCGTGCGGCTGCGGGCAGCAGGCGCTCAGACCGTAGAGATGGGTGGCAGGAGGGCATCGTGCGTGTGTCCCCCAAAGCAGGGACAAGCCCGTTTTATATTTTGCGTGCCCGATAGTTCGTACCCGCCGGCGACTGAATGAGGCGTGGGATTTCGTCATGGAGATGAGGAGAAATAAGCACGGACAACGTTGAGAAACGGTTCCTCCGCATAAAACATTGCAACACACGCTCAACTTGTGCAACGCAGCCCGCGGCGATGCCTGCTGTTTTCTCTGCCCAGGGTTCTGCCGACGCAGGGTTTGGTGGCGGTGTGGGGACGTGCCACCACGTCCCCTCCATCACGTCTGCCCGCACCGGGACGTCGGCTCAGGGAGGCTACGATAACGGTTTTCGCACGGGTTTCCCAGCCGATCCCGGGTCTCATTGCAAGCCCTAAAATCAGCTTCGATGTCCTCCCTGGACAGCCGCAGACTCATTTTCCGGGGATTCCGCCCAAGGAGCGTCGATGAATTTACTGTTTCTAAAGTTTTCTCTTGCATCCCATCTCGCCCTTGGCCTCACCTTGCCGTCCTTTGCCCGGGCATCGCCGTTTGTCGCTTCCCCATGAGTCCGCGCAGGACAGCAGGGCTCAGCCAGGCTCCCCGGCACCTCTAGAAACCGTCCTGCTGCCCTCGGGGAGATTTGGGTCAGGCACAGTGAATTAGGGAATGGTTTGGGTGGGAAGGGACCTTAAAGGCCACCCAGTGCTACCCCCTGCCATGAGTGGGGACATCTTCAACCAGCCCAGGTTGCCCAAAGCCCCGTCCAACCTGGCCTTGAACCCCTCCAGGGATGGGGCAGACACAGCTTCTCTGTTCCGGCATCTCACCCCCCTCAACATGAAGAATTTCTTCTAATATCTAACCAAAATCTCCCCTTTTTCAGCTTAAACCCCATCCCCCTCGTCCCACGGCTCCCCTCCCTGCTCCAGAGTCCCTCCCCAGCTTTCCCGCAGCCCCTGAGGGACTGGAAGGGGCTCCAAGGTCTCCCCGGAGCCTTCTCTTCTCCAGGCTGAACCCCCCCAGCTCAGCCCGGCCCCACAGCAGAGGGGCTCCAGCCCTCCCAGCATCTCCGGGGCCTCCTCCGGCCCCGCTCCCGCAGCTCCGCGTCCTTCCCATGGCCCCAGAGCCCTGCAGGGGGGTCTCCCCACAGCAGAGGGGCAGAATCAGCGACACGATTTCTTCTCCAACTCCAGGTCTCGAGAATCAAGAGAGGACCCCTGAAAATAGGAAGCGGTACAGTGAGATATTCCGGAGCCTGGATGCCATCGAAATCTCAATTGGAAACGCGTATGTAGAGAAACGGGGCAGAGCCCCTTTTCCAGATCTTTGCAACCCTCATTCCTCATTTATTTAATCGCGTTGTTTTTCGTTATGCAGGACAGTTGATATGTTCCTCGGTGACGCTGACAGCACCGACGACCCAGAGCCGACCGCAGAAAGTGAGGTCGTTCCGGTAGGTGAAGAAGGAGATCCATTTTATTCAATAAATTATCGATGTCCTTTGCCAAAGTGCACAATTGTACGTTACTAAAATTGCTTTTTGGGTGATCATCTGGAAAAAAAAATAGTTACTCTTCCTTGACTAGGCAGAAGGGAACTGCACTACACTCGGTTATAACGGCGACGGAGGTGGCAACAGGGCAGATAATATTTAGGGGAAACACTCGGCCATTTGCTGTTTGCGTTTATATTTTGCTGAAAAACAAGAGGTGGAAATCGCCGGTTTAAGTTCTGCGCGCTAAACAGACCAGACAAGACAGCAAACCCGAAACACGTCCGAGAATCGCGCATCAAAAATCTTTACAATTTTGGCCTGAAGACACAGAAGCCCTTTGAAAGAGAACTTCATGTTTTTCACTTGCTTTGGGCAGTGTGGGACTTCGGGGGATAATCAGCCTCGTTTCACGCTTTTCTGTATAAACAAAGGGGCTGGGAACTTAATTTTTCTCTGAGAGCCGCTGTTCTCGTGTGCTATGAGAGAGAAAAAAAAAAAAGCTGGCCTTTTTGAAAAATCCTCCAAATTTCTGCGTACTCATTTTTCTTTTTTTTTTTTTTTTTTTTCCCCTTTCCCTGCCCCTACAGTTGAGCCAAAGTTTCTGCAAGAGCAAAACCAGCTCAGAGAGGCAAGTGCCGGATGCCGTAACAGGTAAATTTGCTAATTAAAAAATCAAAGACGAGAACGTTTAATCACCCGGCGACTGTCCTAAGGACACCGATGAAAAGACCAGTGTCTCTGCTGGCATCACACCTTTAAAATACAACTTCATGTTGGGGTTTCTTTCACTCACTTCGGGCAGTATGGGACTTTGGGGGGATAAAAATAATTTTTCTCAGCTGCTTTCTCACAGATTTCAGCTGGAAACGTGTTTAAATTTGCTCGCTGCGGCGTGATGAATCTGCATCAGGTTCCACCAAGGACCAAGAATTCCTTCCTGCAGCTCCCCAGTAACCCATTAGGTCCTTCACTTCTGGATTTCAAAACAAATTAAATCAAAATATTTAATTAAAAATAGGAGGCAGAGGAATACGCACGTCTAAATTCCCCGGAACTTGCGTGGTTCCACGGGCAGGACCGCGTGGGGTTGCCGTGAAGTAGATGATGATGGTTTTTTTATGGCTGTTATCCCAGTATTTCACAGCACCGACCCTTGAGACTCCAAGTTTTGCCACTCTTGGGGAGCCCCTGCCCGTCAGCCAGAGCCGTTCCGAACCTGGACTTATTCTGTTGCAGTTCAGGAGGCAGACGAAATGCTGATAAAATGCGAAGGTGGCATCGACGCGGCCCTCGAATATGCCAAAATGTGGTGTAAATACGTCAAAGAGCTGCTCAGCTGGATCGAAAAGCGTCTGAGCTACGGTGAGTCTGTGCATTTTCAGAGTCTGTATCCTTTTTTTTTGATAGCTTTTTTTTTTCTTTTAAAAAAATCCCAGCCAAGAACGCGCCGTTGCAAGCAAAATTCCAGCCAAACACCAACCCTTTTAGTCGCTTTCGCCTGGCGAGAAAGGCACGGAGTCAGAATTTCTTCTTCCCCGAATGAGCCTCATTGAGCGCAAGGACCCCTGGCTCTGACAAACCCACCCCCGCCCCCGGGAATCCGGCGTCTAACCCGCTCTGCCCTTTCACAGAGACGGAGTTTGCCAAAGGGATGGTGAAGATCGCAGAAGCGGGACGCAACGCCATCTCCCAGCAGGTAGGGCTCCTTGGGAGCGTTCCCTTCGGAGGAGGAGCAAACGCGAGGTTGTCCCCACAGTAGGGTCCACGCTTAAACCCTGCGGCAAATCCGCAACCCCCAAAAACCTTCCTAAAACTCCCAGTATTGGACCAGTTCCATTCTTCGTCTATCGGCTTATAACACGGAGCCATTATTTGCAAAATGCGACAGAAGGATGGGCTGACGAGGAGCCCGTACCACGCTGCCCAGAATAAAAGCTGAGGACAATCCTCATGAGGAACGACTGAGGGAGCTGGGGGTGTTCAGCCTGGAGAAGAGGAGGCTGAGGGGAGACCTCATCACCCTCTACAACTCCCTGAAAGGAGGGGGTAGAGAGATGGGGGCTGACCTCTTCTCCTTGGGGACAGGCGATAGGGCGAGAGGAAACAGGTTCAAGTTGTGTCGGGGAGGTTTAGGTTGGATATTAGGAAACATTTTTTCACGGAAAGGGTTATTAACCATTGGAAGAGGCTGCCCAGGGAGGTGGTGGATTCACCGTCCCTGGAGGTGTTTCAAAAAAGGGTAGATGGGGCACTTAGGGACAGGGTTTAGAAGTGGCTGTTGTCAGGGTGGGTTAATGGTTGGACTTGATGATCTTAAAGGTCCCTTCCAACCTCAGCGGTTCTATGATTCTGCTTCCAGCGCCCTCCTGTGTTGTCTGAAATAATCCCCCTCCCTTCATTTACCCCACGTAGACACTCACCTTTCTGTCACCCATCTCGGTCACAGCTACCAAAAGCTCTTCAATTTAGGAAAGCCGCGGTGGCCGATCCCTCGTTTTACGTTCCCTTTTTTGGTTTTCGGCAGCACAACATGCCCCTCTGCGCGCTCTACAGAATGGTCCTGGAACACGAAATAAAGGTTGGAAATTCAGCCAGCGAGACGGCAGGATTGCTCCAACAGAAGGAATTCTACCAGGTACCGCGTTTCTTTGCGGGGGCCCCGGCCAGCCAACGGGAGCATCAGAGAGACCTAACGAGGTCGCTTACCCCGGTCCGGGGGGGCGGAGGGGAAGAGAGAAGGAAACACGCACCAAGTTTAAGGGAAAAAGAGGCATTTTGCGAGGCTTGCTCTCTAATGTCGTGCCCTCACCTGCCAGATACTTTTTTTTCCACCTGATGGGGAATCGTTGCCGTCCTAATTGTTATTCCTCTGCAGCCCCTGTCGGCCAAGAAGAATGAAATTGAGAAGTGGAGGAAAGAATTCAAGGATCAGTGGACAAAGGAGCAAAAGAGAATGGTAAGAGGCCAACAGGTGGGCCTGACCTTTAGGCCAGTCGCGGCGCGAAACACCAAAAATAAACTTCTAGGAATGAGCAGTAGCAGGAAGGACGCGGAGCTGCGGGAGCGGGGCCGGAGGAGGCCCTGGAGATGCTGGGAGGGCTGGAGCCCCTCTGCTGTGGGGCCGGGCTGAGCTGGGGGGGTTCAGCCTGGAGAAGAGAAGGCTCCGGGGAGACCTTGGAGCCCCTTCCAGTCCCTCAAGGGGCTGCGGGAAAGCTGAGGAGGGACTCTGGAGCAGGGAGGGGAGCCGTGGGACAAGGGGGAAGGGTTTTAAAGTGAAAAAGGGGAGATTT
>VXBH01007983.1:44006-55479 GCA_013400035.1 Rynchops niger
CCTGGTGGCTCTCCTCTGGACACGCTCCAGCACCTCAATGTCCCTCTTGTCCAGCGGGGCCCAGAACTGAACACGGCACTCGAGGGGAGGCCTCACCAGTGCCCAGTACAGAGGCACCATCACTTCCCTGCTCCTGCTGGCCACGCTGTTCCTGAGACAAGCCAGAATGCTGTTGGCCCTCTTGGCCACCTGGGCACACTGCTGGCTCATGTGAAGCTGGCTCCACCAGCCCCCCCAGGTCCTTTTCTGCCAGGCAGCTTTCCAGCCACTCTGCCCCAAGCCTGGAGCGTTGCTTGGGGTTGTTGTGACCGAAATGCAGGACCCGGCCCTTGGCCTTATTAAACCTCCTACAGTTGGCCTTGGACCAACTGGGTGGACTTTAAGGTCCCTTCCAACCCAAACCATCCTACGATTCTATAGCCAGACAATGGAATATGCGTCCTGCTGTTGAATAAAAGGACTTTTTTTGGGAAGTGCGAGCGGCATTCCCACGCCGTCCCACCGGTGCTACCTGCCAGATGCCATCACCTCGACTGCAGAGGGAGGATGGGGCTTGGGTTGGCACACGCTGGTGCTGGGCTGGTCTTCAGCAGAGAGGGGTCCCCTGCCCAGGCAGGCTGTGGGCCTGCGACCCCTTGGCAAAGCCCAGCTGCACGCGCTCTGCCAGCACTTCACCATCAGCCCCGTTGTTCTCCAGGGATCCCTGCGGGGGTGGAAGAGGCTCCTGGGCACCTTGCAGAAGGTGATCCAGGACGGCCAGGTCTCTACTCACCTGCAGAGGAAACCCAGGGGCTCTCTTGGAGCTCCTGAACTTTGGGAGCACGGGGACAGAGAACACTGATGTCAATTTGAGCGATGATGTCCATTTGAAGGATGTTGTCCATGGGAACCATAACGTCCATTGGAGCCAAGAGACAGACTCTTTCATAGAATTGCAGAGTTGGAAGGGCCCTCTGGAGATCATCCCCTCCAACCCCCGGCCAGAGCAGGGTCACCCACAGCAGGGGGCACAGGAACGCGGCCAGGCGGGGTTGGGATGTCTCCAGAGACGCAGACTCCACCACCTCTCTGGGCAGCCTGGGCCAGGGCTCTGCCGCCCGCAAAGTCAAGAAGTTCCTCCTCATGTTTAGGTGGAACTTCCCATGCTCACGTTTGTGCCCGTTACCCCTTGTCCTGTCGCCGGGCACCACTGGGAAGAGCCTGGCCCCAGCCTCCTGACACCCCCTCTTTAAGATCCCCCCTCAGGGGTCTTTTCTCCAGGCAAAAAGCCCCAAGTCCCTCAGCCTTTCTTCATCAGAGAGGTGTTCCCGTCCCCTCAGCATCTCGGTAGCCCTTTGCTGTCCCCTCTCCGGCAGTTCCCCGTCCCTCTTGACCCGGGGAGCCCAGAACTGGACCCACAGCTCCAGATGCGGCCTCCCCAGGGCAGAGCAGAGGGGGAGGATGACCTCCCTCCACCTGCTGGCCACGCTCTTCTTCATGCCCCCCAGGATGCCATTGGCCGCCTCGGCCACCAGGGCCCATCGCTGGCTCATGGCCATCCCGTTGTCCTCCAGCGCTCCCCGGTCTCTTCCCACCCAGCTGCTCTCTTTCCTTATAAGCGGAATTATTGCTGTGACTTGTTCCTCCCACTGCCTCGTTGGGCTTCCCAAACCTGTTCCTTCTTCTATTCCAGAACGAATCCTTGTCATCCCTGCGCAAGTCCCGCCTGCAATACCTACAGCGCTGCGAGGAGCTGGAGAAGGCAAAGCACCTGAGCGCCAAGGCGGAGGACGAATACCAGAGCGTGGCCACCACCAACCCCGGCAGCGCCAACAAGCAGCTGGAGAAGCGACGCCGTTCTTGCGAGGAGGCACAAGCCAAGGTGATGAGTTCCAACCAGGCTGCTGGTATTTATTCCCAGCCATCCCACGTGCATCTTCCCACCCGTCCTGGCTCATTTTCTCCTCCTTTCCTCCGTTTCTGGTGGGGCACAGGTTCAGGAAGCAGAAGCTTTGTACAAGACGTGCATCAGCGATGCCAACTTTCGACGCCAAGAACTGGAGAAAGTGCGAGCACGGATCGTCTCCCATATTCGGAAGCTCATTTACCAAGGGGACGAGGTGCTGACGTGGGTATGTGTAATCTTATCATCTCTCCTCTCATCCCTTTTTGAGGGAAACCGCTGTTTGGGATAAGACCTCCAGGCTCTTCGCCATTTCTCTGTTGAACCACCCTGTAACTGACCATTCCCAAGCAGTTGGAATTAGGGGAGCGCTCCGGACGTTGCTTTGCTACCAACCTGCTACCGACAAAATCTCCCGCACGTAATCGTATTTGCAATTACTACTGCTTTGAGGACGCAGATATCCACAGAAAAAGTCTTGGGGCGGGGGGGAAAGAAAGTGACAATTTTTATCCCACCTGTTAAGTAGAACTATCACCAGGCAGAAGCGCAGGTAACTGAGTTTGGGTTATGAAAAACCGGGGACTGGTGAATGACTGTGAGATCCAGGGGAGGAAGAAGCACCTGGGCTTTGACCAGAATTTTTTTTTTTTTTTCATTTTCTTTCCCCTCTAAGGTCACTTTACGGATGTTCAAGCACCGGCAGGCTCAGTCAGAACAGATTCCAGTGGGATACCAGTACCTGTCTGAGGCCTGCAAGCCATACAAAGCCGGCGAGAAATACCTGGAATTCATTCAGGCTCTGCAGAAGAAAGACATTCATATGGAAGTGTTTGAGTTCGAGCCACTCGCTCCTGGAGGGCAGAGGTAAAAAGAAAAAAAAAAAAAAAAAGAAAAAAATGCGGCAAACTTACATCGTAGCTGAAAGGCCAGAAATATGTATTGCACAGGAGAAAACAGAGGTTTAAAAGACATTTCTAAAGTCACTAGCGACGCTGCAGCGTCGTGACTGCTAATTACAGACGAGCCCAGGGCCTCGGATGTTAGGATCTTTGCGTGGCTCCGCTAATGACGAACCGATCTCTAAAGACGTGCTCGGTGCCTGCTGCTGAGCGCGGGACCAAGAGCAGTCAGAACAGGGCAGCAGTTTCGTCCCTTCGGTTATTTCTATCGTTTGCCAAAGATTCGGATCCCTCTTTCCTCACGTGGGTGCTGCCCGATTTCTAAACGTTTCCTGCAGAGAGAAAAGGCGCGATTATCCTGAATAAGTTTGTTTTCCTAGTTTTGTGCGGGTGTTTTTACCATCGTCTCCTGGAAAACGCAGCTTACGCCCGTGAGCTACCTCCGTGGTGCAACATTGTCCGTTATTCTTTCACTGCTGGAAAATCGTTTGCAACCCCTTCGCAGGTCCCCTCCCAGCAGCAGAAAGAAGATGGCATTGCATTACACCGGACCCTCTTCCGCAGCGAAGGACGCGAGCACGCCGGAGGAGACGGCCAGGAAGCAGTCCCCCACAAACGGTGAACAGAGTAGGTTGAATTCAATAAAGACGCCCCAATCTTCTCTCCAGTCCCTGTAGCTTAATTTAGACGGGGAGCCAAACCGGCGGGAGAGGGTCTCACGTTCTTAGGGCAGCGCTTAAGACTTTGCTCAAGGTGGGAGAAAATATCGGCAAGTATTTATGGATTTTCGCGGGAGCTCGGTTTGGACTTCACCCCCCGCGTTGAAGTACCCCAGGGGCGCTCGGGACGGTCCGTCACCGTGTCCACCTTCCGCAGGTGCGAACAAATCCCTCTGCAGCGACACAGAAAGCCTGGGTGGGAGCTGTGAATCCCGATCCCTGGACTCTCCCAATTCCAGCCCAGGTGAGAGGTGCAAAAATTCTTGCCTAATATTGCCCCCAAAACCCTGAGACAGCAATAAAGTCTACACTGACCCACTTTGTGCATCACAAGGACGAGAACAGCTCTGTATGTTTTCTCTCTTCTCAAGGCAACTCTAATAGGAAGTTGCTGAAAGCTCCATCCACCGGCACCATGTCCTCCTCGGATGATTTTGAAGAGAGAGATTCCTTGCAGACTTTCGAAAACGGTGAGCCACACGCGTTTTTGACCCCCAAGGTGGAAACCGCGCTCCCGTCTCGGCTCCTTTTCACGCTTTAATGCTTTTTCCCGCAGAAAACGGTACATCCCAGCAGCAGTTCAAGAACATCCTCCTCTCCAGCGCAGCGCAGACCCACCGGCTCAGGAAGCTGCGGGGTCCATCCAAGTGCAGGGAGTGCGACACCTTCATGGTCAGCGGCTTCGAGTGCGAGGAGGTGAGGGTTAGGAGATGTCATCGCAGATGCCTTGAGTGGGACCATCGTCCCTCGCTGAAGGTCTGCAGAAACGAGGGGCCCCTCTGCAAAATTCAGTGCTGCTTCTTCCTCTGCATTACACAAAGCGCATTTTTCTGTCTTTGGGTAACCCTCGCTTGCCTGGAAGAACCCTCTTGGGGGTTGGTGGGACGTCGGTGGTTGAGGCGAGAGAAGTCCTCCACGTTCCGCCACTGCTGCGATGCTGGACCACAACCAGAGCGTAACTCGGGTGGGTTCTGCCGTTTCAGTGCTGCCTGGCCTGCCACAAGAAGTGTCTCGAGAACCTGCTCATCACCTGCGGCCACAAGAAGCTGCCCAACCGAGTACCTCTTTTTGGCATTGACTTCACGCAGGTTCCTCGAGATTTCCCAGAGGAAGTTCCCTTCATAGTGGTGAAATGCACCTCGGAAATTGAAGCCCGTGCCCTCGGGGTGCAGGTGAGTAGTCGGTTAATTCTTGCTTCGGTTTCCTTTGTATCCAAAACTCCTGACCTCTCCCCGCTCTGAACCACGCAGGGGATCTACCGGATAAGCGGATCCAAAGCCCGGGTGGAAAAGCTGTGCCAGGCGTTCGAGAACGGACGGAGCTTGGTGGAGCTCTCCGAGCACTCCCCCCACGACATCACTGGCGTCCTGAAGCATTTCCTGAAGGAAGTGGGTACCAAATCTCTGCCGGGAGGGTACCAAACCTCAGCCGAGCGCATTCCTCGGGGCCGGATCAGCAGGATGAAGTAACACGCTGCTTCTCCTCCCCTCTCGCTGCAGCTTTCGGCACCGGTGCTGCTGTCCCAGCTCTATAACAACCTCATTGCGCTCGCCAAAGATTTGCAAAAACCGGGTGAGGAAAAGTTGGACTGCGCGGGCTTCCCTTCGGATCCCATCCAGAGCATGAAGGACTTGCTGAGCAAATTGCCTGGAAGCAACTACAACACTCTGCGGCACCTCGTCGCACACCTGTACAGGTGAGGAGCACGACGGTTGTCACACTGGTTAGTGACAGGTCCGACCACAGGAGATCACACAATCATAGACTGGTTTAGGTTGGAAGGGACATTTTGGGGCCGTCTAGTCCAACGCCCTGCCATGGGCAGGGACATCTTCAACTAGAACAGGTTGCTCAGAGCCCCGTCCAACCTGGTCTTGAATGTTCCCAGGGATGGGGCATCCCCCACCTCTTTGGGCAACCTGGGCCAGGGTCTCACCACCCTCAACACAAAGAATTTCTTACAGAATCACAGACTGGTTTGGGTTGGAAGGCACCTTAAAGGCCACCCAGGGCCACCTCCCACCAGCCNTCCCTGTTGAGATCTCAGAGGACATCCCTGTTGAGACCTCGCTGCCAGCGGAGCGCCAGATGTGTATAAGGAGAGCATCTGGGCTTCCTCGACCCGGGAGAGGGCTGATCTGGAGCCAAGCAGGCAGTTACGAGGAGGGTAAAAAAATTCCTTCATGGAAAGGAGCACCTTGCAGCAATTAAGAGACAGTCTTAATGACCGAGAAGGACCAGAAGGTCCTCACTGGTGATGCTTCATAGTTAAAGCGTAGAGCAAGAGGTCAAGGAGTAACGTGAATCGAGCCCCTTTCACCCAGCTCTGAAGGCAGGTCACCAGAAGCAGCCACTCTCGTTCGGGGTGCACCGTCCAGACAGATCCAGGCAACTTCCGAGACTGTTCTCCAGAGTTTCCACGCACGGCCCAGAGCTCTGTTCCCTGTAAACGACGGGGTTTCTCTCTCCGCTAGGAAATTGGGGTTTTGGTGCGCTCCATCTGTGAACTCAGCACGTTCGGGTCGGGAGCTGGGAAGCCCCTAACGGTCCTGTTTCCCTCCCCCAGGGTGGCAGAGAAATACGAAGAGAACAAGATGTCCCCAAACAACCTGGGCATAGTATTTGGGCCAACTCTGATCCGGCCAGGCTCAGGGAGCGATGTCTCAATGTCATGCCTTGTTGACTCTGGGTATCAAGCCCAGATTGTGGAGTTTCTCATTCAGAACTACGAAAGGGTGTTTGGGATGGATGACCTGCCTGCGTCCTTATCCCTCGGATGTGAAAATCCTTCGCAAGAAGCATCGACAGAAAAGGAGGAAGGACCTCAGAGCCCAAACACAACCCAGAATGTAACTCTAGAGGTAGAGCTCCCAGACACTGAGCTGGGCTTACTCACCCTGCTGTAGAGACAGGAAGGTGGGCTAGCAATTAAAGAGAACTTTTTTTTGGTCATCTGTGGGAAAAAAAAACCCCCGTTGCCTATCAAGAGGGTCATTCCAAGAGGAAGGTGCAGAGAGCCTGTTGCACGTGGAGTGGGAGAACTGGGGGGGAGGGAAGAAAAAAAAAAAAAAAAAAAAAGCCCCCTCTGGAGGGTGGTTTTGCTCCACATTTTAGATGCCAGTCGCTCCGAAAATTTAGATCCCAGCCATTCCGCTGCACCCCCGAGCAGTGGCCGTGGATTTCCACCCCCTGCTACTGGGCCTTCTGCGTTCCTCCCAGGCGCCACGGCTCTTTCCCCACGGCATTCCACAGCACTTTAAAAACACAAACGGGCACAGCGTCCCCGAGCTGGGACACGGTGGGGTTTTTCTCCCTGTTCGCCGTTGTTTGACGAGCAAGAAAAAGGAAATGACTTTCCTAAAGTCAAGCCAAAGGGAGTGAGATCTGGGTCCGGGGATTCTCTGCCTCCTGCTTTCGAGCCACGGGTGCTTGTGAGCCAGACCGTGTGCCTGCAGCGACCGCGTCCACGCCTGACACGCAGTCACGCTGCTTTCTCCGTGCGCCCAGCTCCCCGAGGAAGCAGGAATTAGAATAACTATGACTGCGGTCGAAATAAAATCACCAGGGGAGACACAATTCACTTCTTGTGCGCAGAAACCCGGCAGGATTAATAAACCTTCACAGAAAGCACTTTTGAGACACACGCAACTATTGCTTTTCACTATTTCCAAAGCCGTTTTCACCTGCGCCTGCAGCGTGACCGAGTTCCACAGAAGGTGTCACAAACCTGTAAAAAGGGGAGTTGCTTCTAAGGGCGCTCTCGATTTACCATTAATAACGGCAAAGCCCCCACCCGGGCGACCTGATCCTTGTGCAAACTCACACTGGTCCCACCCCAACTACGCCCCCCAAGCACTGCCGTGTCCTCCACGCCTCCTCCCGTTAGTGTTTGATGGTAATTACCGTGCTCCAGTGAACGGCTTGGTTTCTGACGTTGCCCCTTTTTGTTCCGAAACGGGCTACTCCAGCGTCCCGCGGGACAGGGGAATCGGTCTCAGCACCCCGGGGCTGCTTTCTGGGCGAGCTTTGTGGCACGGATGCTGGAGCTGGCAGGTCTTGAACCATGATTTTTCTCTCGTGTGACCTCCTGCAAGCTCCCTCCCAACTCCCCCCAAGCGTTACACACAATCTAAGGGACGTCAAGGCATTTTCACAGAATCATAGAATCACAGAATTGCTGAGGTTGGAAGGGACCTTTAAGATCGTCAAGTCCAACCATTAACCCACCCTGACAAAAGCCACTTCTAAAAAGCTCAAGTGGTCGCCTCCTCTAACAGCATTTTGGGGTGAAGCGGGAGTCGACGGTGTCTTTGTGTCGAATAAGAGTCCTGTATAAACACTCATGGCTTTTTCCCCACAGAATTTCCCCTCCAAGCACGGTTTAAGCGCGGACCGTGCGTCTGATAACTCGTCTTCCAGGGAAGCCGTCCATGAGCTGACTCTGGAGGGAGCCCACCGTCCGTGGAGCGAGGATGCCCCAGGTAAACGAAGCGGGGATTGTGATGGGGTCAGAGGTTGGCTGGTACCCCGTTTGCTGGGTTTCACGCCTCCTGCGGGCTTCCACGTCGCCCAGCGGAGAAAGCACGGCTGGGGTGTCCTCCTGGGCGTCGCTGCTCAGTCTTTGTGCAGGTAATTTATTGCAGGGCCGCTGCCTCGAAAGCACATTTTCTGCTCTTCTCAGGAAGGGCTTTTTCCTGATGCTGCCTCAACTCTCGAGCCCAATCACCCGGCTTCAGTGCACCCAGGAGAGCTTTAAGAATATAAGCCCGATTCATATCTTCTACCTCTTTCAAGCGTGTATCTTGCTGAATCCACAAAGCTATCAGAGGGAAGCCTTTTAGCCCCTTAAATGCCAGCGGTTTTCCAGTACGCTTTCCAACGGGAAAAGAATTCAGCAGCCAAAACGGTCGTAGAACCTTACCCTGAGACAAGGTTACTAAGATAACCGTCTAATTTCTTTGTTCAGACGTGAGCGCCAGTCTTGGCTCTGAGCTGGAGGAGCTGGAGGACCCCGCGCAGGAAAAGACCGACAGCGACTCGGAGACGGTCCCAGGGACCCAGCCCAAGTGCCATTTCAGCCGACAGCCTGTGAAATATATTCGAGCACAGCCAAAAACGAAACCAGTCATTCCCAAATCTTCCAGTTTGCCCTTGAGGACCACCGCGTTAGCCAACGTGGCAATGGAGTCTGGTGCAGAAGGCAACCCGACTGACAGCAGCTCCACGACAAAGGATGTCCTGGAGGAGAGCAGCAGGAGCAGGAACAGCTCGAGCGACACAAGCACGGTCAAGCCGCGCTCAGGAGGGAGACAGCAGCTCAAACACTTTGAGATCACGCAGGAAACTGCCAGGATTGTCTCAAAGTTTAAAGTCAACGACACTTCGGCATCCCCTGAGCCTTCTCCGGAGAGCGCGGGATCGACGGAGAAAACAGAAGACCTCAACCCAGGGACGTACCTATAGGAAAAACCTGAAGAATAATGGATAACGGCAACAGAAAGGGAGACAGGACTGAAATCCCACGCCTGCCGAACGAAGGAATACGATGGGGTGAAACTACCGTCCTATTTGTATTTACCACGCAGGCCGGAGAAAAGGCTCCTGCTGTGAACTTCCTGGCAGGCCTTCGGCTAACCCCGGATTTGCTTTTTACTCCTTAACAAACCCACGTGAGCGATAAGAAGCAAACCCGATGTCTCTCTCTGGAACATGCCCTGGCTTAGCATGAAGGACAACGCGAGAAGAGGAGGAAGCACGGACTGCCTGGCTGGCAAGGCATAGCCAGGAAGGAGGCAACTCCAATATTGGACAGAAAACGTTCCCAAACGGTCATTTTTCTGGCAGCTGCAACAAGCATTGATTTTTCGTCATTTTTATTTCACAGCATTTTGGAGCGTAACTCCGTTTTTGAGTGTCATAGAACAGGGTACGTGGGCAAAGCTCACGTAGTCTGGATCCTTCAGCTGGAGCTTCCACTCGCCGTTCTGCAAAGGGAAAAAGACGCCGAGCCGGAGCCCATTTCTCCAGAACACAAATTCTGTTTCCCTCGAAGCGCGTTGAGCTTCTGCAACGCCTCCACGTGAGGCTGCTGCCACGCGAAGGCAGCAAAGCCCTGGAGCCCCCGGCAGATGAGAAGGTTTTCTTGGGTCTAAACCCAGGTCGCTGCGACTTGCCGGGTGTCCATCTCCCTTGCATGTGGGTTCCCCCAACGCCCCTTTCTGCCTCCCTGCAGCACATCTTCTGTCCGCCAAGTTTTGAGGCGAGGAGAGGGAGGACTCTGTCCTCTAGTGCCATCTCCTGACGCCCGCTTGGCTTCCTACCCCGCTCTGCACTACAGGGTGGGCAGCGTTACACGTTTCCTTGGTGCTGGGTTGGGAGTACAGCGCGAAATTCAGATCACAACACAAAAACTTCCGCATTAGGCCAGTTTTCCGTGATTACCATCCCCTGCGAAGACACTAGAAGACACCCGAAGAGGCCAGAGCTAGAAAATACCACGTTTTCTCCAAACAGCTCGGGAGGTTAACCAATCTACTTCACAGATTTCTTTTGTCTCATCAAAGGACTGTTAAGAAACAGGACCAAAACATAACGTTGTAAAAGAAACGCTAAGGATCTATTCTTAGCATTTGTACAGTTCGGGCTAAAGAGAGTTTGCTTCTCTGGAGCAATGTATATTTGTTACTATAGTACTTTGAATTCTTGAATACTAAGTTATCTTTTACTTCTGTAATAAATTACTGAGTGTTTCATGATAAGCTTATACTGTATTTGTTTAACGTGAATAGGGAAGCCTTAAGTAAACACTTTCTGGACTATTACGAACACTGCCAAGTGACTCAGGTCTCCATAAAACAAAGGTTAACGCTTGCCCGCAAGAATTTATGGTCGGAGGAACCAGCAGAGCTAGAATATAATACCCCTGGTAAAGCCCCTCGTTTCCTCTTCCTGCTGCACACTTAAATAGTTAAATTTTCATTCATTCTGCGCAGGAGAAACGTTAGGGGTTGGTACAGAACAACTCCTGCCACCCACCTCTGCCCTCCAGCAGTCCCAAGTGTGTGTGTGTATATATATATATAAAAAAGCCATTAGAGAAAATACGCCAGCTCTTACCTTGTAACGTGTCATTTGTTGAGGGCGGGAGCTGCCAAAGCAACGCTTCCAGCCCGAGCTGCGCGGCTGCCAGGTCTCACTCGCGCGCGGGGAAGAGCTCGACGCAGGGTCCCAACCATCTCTTTTTTCCAAAGGGGGGAAAACCAGGAGGATCTTCCGTCATCCAGCCACAGGTAGCGTGGTTTAGTTCGGAAACCGCGACGGTGAATTTAAGAAGAAACCGGGCAGGGAGGGGAGCGTCGGTTCCTCAAGTCCTCCCAGCCCCTGGAGGCTGAATCTCCCCTCCCAAGGAGCAGCCTCAGCTGTGCTTTCGTACGGCGAGGGACCGGCAGCAGCCCTGGGAAGCAAAAACAAGGAACAATCATTCCCCAGTTCAAAGCAGGAGCAGGGAAGACTCTTGAAAATCTCCTATTTCCACCTTACAAAGGCGGCTGTCTGACACTCAGAGCCACACCACAGAGGACAGCGGCGTTCTCTCTGTAATTGATACGGAAAGCCAGAGCAACCAGCTCAAGAAACCTTTTATCAGCCACACAACCAATAAACCAACTTCTTCCTTCTTTCTTTCTTTTTTTTTTTCCTTTTTTTTTTTTTTTTTTTTCTTTTTTTTTTTTTCTATCCACCAGCATTTTCTCTCTAGTGGTGGCANTGAGTTCAGGCCACAAACCAGCTCATCTCAGTCAACGTATTCCTGCGCTTCAGTCGCTCCTCATTAAGGAAATTAAAGGCTCCAGGTCTTCACAAATAAGGCTCTCAGCTGGGCTGGACTCTGAACTGAACAAGGGAAATTCAAGCACCTGATAATTTTAAGCGGGGACCGAGAGATTCCCCATTTCTCGGAGAAGACGGTCGGA
>VXBH01007983.1:62615-76290 GCA_013400035.1 Rynchops niger
TTTTTTTTTTTTTTTTTTTTTGCCACGAAAGGACTCTGGGACCCCTGCTTTTTTGGTTCTTCTAAAAAAAAAAAAACCGCACACGGGAATCTTGCGAAAAGCCCCTGTGCCTGGTCTTGTGGGTGGCGTCGTGGGTCTTGAAGGCGCAGAATTTGTGCGCAGGCACCATCGTGGTTTTCCCTGAGTTTTTTTTGGGTTTTTTGTCCCCCTCATGAGCTTTCTGGCGGGATTTTGGCCGTTGGAGGCTGCCGGATAGAATTTAGGGAGCCTGAGGTAATATTTTTTGGAGGACTCAATAGCTGCCCCTCTGCTTTCTCGGCCTGTCCTACTCATCCATCTTTTCTTCTGCCAGCGTCGCTGCTGCTCTGCTTCCATTTATCCGCCTGCCCCGCTCTGTTAATGTGTCCTCGGACCTTTGGCCCTCTCTCTTCCCCCTTTGTGCTGGGCTCTCTTTGTAAATCTCCTCTTTTACATCACATTACTTGGCTTCTGCCAAGCTCCACGGTGTGTCCGACTGGCAGCAGATTAGGGTTGTGCTCGGCGATAACATTGTTCCGCGGGGAACCCGACGGTGGTAGGAGGAGGGTGGGAGAATAGGAAATTGGAGCGGAATGGAAATTGCCGGGGCCTTTGCAAGAGCAGCATAAATCAAAATGAATGGATGTTGCGAACCCGGTGGTTTTTTCCCTTCATTATTTATAAAGCTGTGGCTCGTTAGCACTAGGTGTGCTGTTGGTGTTTGTACCCTACTTAGCAGGTAAGATACTCTCCGATGTGTCAAGGACTAGCTAGACTGACACATCAGAAATGTGAGCTCTGTTTCTAGCAGTGACACGGACTTTTACCAAGTTACAGCACGAAAGTCCTTGCCGGCCCGTGCCTCAGTTTCCCTTGTGTCTGACCGCATCTCCTCCCTGCTTCTTTCCCGTTTTGGTGTGTTTTTGTTGGTTTTTTGGGGTGTTTTTTTGCGTCCCACTGGGCTGGTGTGGTGGATGTCGGGGGCTGGCTCGGTCCCCTTGAGATGTGGGTGCTGTGGTTGTAGGTGAGGAGGAAGTCTCCTGGTGCCAAGGCGAGAGAGATCCTCCATCGCGGGATCGCACCCGGGCATTTGGGAGAACACCCGCTCTCCTCCTGCGGGGGACCCTCACGAAGGGTGGACCCTTGTCACGGGGCGAAGTGATGGGGTGGCAGCGTTGGGACCAGAGGGTGCCAGTTCCCACAGCGGGGACCAGCAGGAGCGGCCCACGAGGGTGATGGTGGCAGATCGGCGCTAACCCGTTCCAGCCGGAACCGGAGGTGCTCGGAAAGTGGCTTTGGCCTCCATGAGGGCGGCCGGGACTCGAGTTACAGCTCCTGGCTCTCCTGGAAGGACCCGCCTAGGGGAGGACCCAAGGAGGGACGGGCTCCTTGCCGCTCTGGCAAACTTGCCTCCCAGGAGCCAGTGTTTCGGAGCCGTCTGTGATGGGCTCTGGGGCTGTAGCGCTTGTCTGAAACTTTCCTGTAAGGCACTTGGCTCTTTTTTTTTTTTTTTTTAACTTTTTTTCCTTAACTTTTTCTTGCCTGGAAAGCACCTTTGCTCTCCAGAGATGGGGATGTCCTTGCCGGGTAGCTGTCCTGGCTTCCCGCGGTGGGGAGAGCAATGCTGAACGTCAGGGTCGGATGCGGTGGTTGTGCTTTCAGGTAAGAACGCAGTTCTTCAGAGCAGAAACTTGGACTGCTGATGGCTCAAGAACACAGCAGCGGTTTGAACGTTTGGGCACGTAAATCCCTGTGCAGCGGACACGGGTGAAAGAGGTTGGATTTGAGCCCCTGCGAGCTTTTATAGATCCATTGTTCTGTCTTGATCAGGGCTGATTGCGGTTATTAGTGGGAGCATAAATTCAGCCATTCATCCCAGTCCGCTGCCGCGCCGGCTGTGGGTTTGTTCACGAGCGGCGAATGCCTCCCCAGACGGCAAGGAGCTGAGCAGCGTTTTTCCATTTTTTTTTGCAAGCAAGAGGAGTTGGAGGCGGCGGGACGCTTACACCTTTCCTTTCTGCGTAAAAGGACTCTGAACTTAGCGTGAAGCCGGGGCAGCAATTAACTGAGTAAGAAGGGACGCCGGCGTACGCGTGCAGATAACGCCGGCGAGGAGAAAAGCTGAGTTCCGCGCTCGTTTTTGGCTGGTGGTTCCTACCAAACTGCGAAAGCTGTACTCGGTTTTACAAGGGAGAGAGGCTTGAGCGGAGTTTGAGGCAGCGTGATTAGAGGAGAGGCTGTGTTTGCTTATTGCTCAAGGGAAGGGGCCGCTGAATTGTTGCAGCTCGTAACTGGAGGCTTGTTTTACCGAGTAAACAATGCTGGGGGGGGGGGGGGGGAATAATCTGGTACGATCCCGCTGAGGAGCGTAAGGCCGTGGAAGGGGGTTGCTCGGACACTGAACAATAGACTCATCCAGCTCCTTTGTGCATCATGGCACCAGCCCGACTTTCCGTCTGCCGGCTGCTCCGGGCTGGGTGTTTCTCGTCCCTCTTAAATTGGGATTTGCGGCGTGGGCTGCCCTTGATGCCCAGGTCAGTTTTCGAATTGCAGGGTGGCATTAACCTGTCGGTCCACCCCTCCCGGACCTCACCCAACTCGCCCTGTTGCAGGGGTTTAGTTAGTAACCGACGCACGTTTGGGAGGAATTTGCAATTTTCCAGCTTCTGCCTGTGCTCTACCCGGGTCTTTTCCTAAAGAAACATTTCCGACGTTGTCATTAGGGGCTGTTTCTCTAAATTCGAGTATTGCACGCGCAGAACACAGTGTCTTTGTGGGTTTACGCAGCCCTAATCCCCTCCCCCAGTAAAGGTGCCATCCAACCAGTACTTGTATAATGCTTTGAGAAAAGCTCACAATTTGCCCGTGAGCGTGCAGCCTTACGGAGGACGTCTACGGGCCCTGTCATAGCTGGGGAATCTTTAATATTTGCAACAAAATAAGACTGGCCTCTGGAATTCAGTGGCAATTTCAAAGCTAGTCTTATCTGGATTTAATTTGCCTTGGTGTCAGCTCAAAAATTGTGGAGGATAAGACCTAGATCCATCAACGCGTTATTTCACTCTAGTATTTGAATGTTCCTTAAGAATTAAAGCGGAGCGTGAGCTGTCTGTGCGGCGCTGTGCACGGGCAAGTGCCCGCTCCATGATGATCTTCATTGTGTCAGATAAATTTTATAACCGGGCGGGCAACACACGCTACTCCACAGCGAAAACGTGAATGGGATTAAACGGCCTTTGAAACCTGCTTGGTAGCGTCTGGGGTGCCCCCGACCACGATGCCACTTCAGCCTCTCTCCTTCCCCGCCCTTTCCTCCCCGGGCATCCACATGCGTGATCTTAAAGAGGTGAAACGACTCATCTAAACTTCCGCGGCGATTTCCTTGTTGATTTGGGATTAAAGCTTTCAAAAACGTTTAGAGGAAACTCTTTTGCAGAAGAATGGCCCAGCCTCGGATTTGGTGCCTCCCCAGATACCCCCTGTGCAGGTGACCGTCTCCCTGATTCACGGCGGTTGTGCTCGTCCTCTTCCCAGGCTTCCTCCCCTTCCTCCTCCTTCCATCGCTTTCCGCGCTTCGAACCCAAATCCTCCCCGGTTACCTGCCAGGCCGCCTCATGGCATCTCTGCAGAACCCACTCGGCCGCTGCCATCCCCTGCGCCGCGTTTGGACCACACCGCTGTCCTGAACCGCTCCGCGGCTCCAGGTCTACAGGCCATCCCATGATCTGAAAAGAGAGGGAAGGGACACTTGTTATATAGCACTAGCCCGTGACTCCCTCCCCTGGGGCAGGCTGATTCCTCCTCTGCCTCCTTTGCCCTTTCCCCCCCGCACTGCTATTTGTATAAGTATTTCCCCATCCATCAGATTTTAAAGCTCAGCGGCGCGGCTTTCTCACCCGATGGTTGGCAGCCCCATGCCGGAGGAGGCCGATACGGAGCCCATGAGGCAGCGGAGATGGGGAGTTCGGCTGCAGGTAGGACAGGGTTTCCTTGTTTGCACAACTCGGGATGTGTGCGGGCAGAGCCGGGTGCGGTGCCGGCGATAATAAACTTGTCTGCCTGCAAGAATCTCGCCTCCCTCTTGCTCACGGCGGCCTTGCTGCTGTGCCCGGAGCCCCTGCTGAAGTTTCCCGGAAAATCCTGCCTTGAGAGTAGAGGAAGGTGCGAGTAATTAGGTTCCCCGAGCTGTGTTTTGGTTTCGGGGGTGATGAGAGGCAACCGTGAGTCAGGCACTTGGGGTTTTCTCCCTGCCGGGAGAAGGCTGCGCTCTTGCAGCGTGGTCTGCGTTTGGTCTAAAACGAGGGTGATGGTTGAGCTCAGGAGAGGACGGGGAGAACCCAGTGACTTCATGCGCAGAGCGCAACCCGGGTAAGGAAAAAGCGGCGTCATTTTTCAGCACCTCGGTGCCGCAAGGGAGGACGGCTCCAAACTGGGTTTGCCCGTCCCAGCGGGGACCGCGGCCAGCCCTGACTTGAGATTTCCAAGCTCTCGGTTAGGAAAGGAAGACGAACATCTGCTGCGGGACGTAATGATGGGGCTGCTTCTCGTCCCTCGGGTTTGTTCAGGGGGCTGTATTTTTGTACTTTGTTCATGTTTCCTTTTTTTTTTTTTTTCATGGACAAGTGACACAAGCATCAATTACAGGGTTTAAATTCTGGCCGGGTACGGTAAAGCATCCTGTAACTTAACCTGCTGCTTCATGTTCGGCCGTCCGCAGGACAGGACGTTAATTACCAGAGAGGTATACGGGCTTTCAAAATTAATATTTAACGTTACGATCCAGACAAATGGCTTGTCTGGTCTTGCTCCCAGCAATGCCCAGTGCGTCAAAGAAATGCGAAAAGCCCTTCTTGAGACTTAACCATCTTTTCCTATTGAGGTTTGGTGTATTTTTGTGTTTGTTTTTTTTTTTTTTTCCTACTGGTTTCGATAAGTTTTGAATCGCAGCTTTGTTCCCGACCTGGAAGGGAAGAAGGGAGTTGGTCTCCTCGTGTCGCACGGGTGACTTCCCCGGTGGTGCTCTGGGTGCTGCGTGGCCCAGAAGTGCTGCGGGGGGTTCGGGATGATCCCGCTTTTCCAGAGATCCGGCCCCGTCGTTGTATGGGCCAGGTTTCTTGCTGCTGCTCACTTTTCAGGGCTGAGGAGTTTGTTTCTACCCAGCTCTTTGCCTCTTGGCGCAGTTTGGGAAGTCCTCACCTGATCTGGAAGGACGCGCCGTGCATAGAGCCGTGTTCGGAAGCGGCCGCACTTTACTTTAGCCTTTAAGCAATAAAATTGCTCAGGAAAAATGAGATCCGTGTGCTCAGCGACCCAGAAGCAGCCGTCCTGGGGGCCGCAACAGCTGCAGAGGCTCATAGTCTTCATCAGTGTTGTCTCGTGATTGACTGATAAACCCTCTGTGCCGCTGCTGCTTTGTTTTTACATTTCTGAAGTAGGACATCTGGGATAACAAAAATAGCTTTGTCTGTCGTCCCCACGACGCTGCGTGGGCCGGACAGGGAGCATCTCTTATCAGATCTGGCAAACATCATCTCCTGCCATGGATGTCGAAGGTTTTTGCTGCATCCTCAGGATGGCTCTGAGGACAGATGAGGACTCGGGCTGTGAGCTGTGTAGCTCTGTCTCGGGTACAAAAAGTGGCTTCCTGTCGCTCGTGTGGTTGTTTCTGTGTGTTTCAAGCTCCACCCCGGCTCCATCTGTGTCAGAGGCATTATCGTAACACGCAGCATCTCCCCGGCTCGTAGTTGTGTGTGGGTGTGTGTAGGCACAACACGCTAATGACACTCTCGTCCCTCTTTAGGACAGCAGCGATGAAGCACTGTTTTTACAATGAGACTGTGGGGTTCTTCTACAACAACAGCCGCAAAGAGCTGACCACGTACTGGAGGACGAAGGATGTCCTGGTCGTTGCCCTGGGCCTGACGGTGAGTGTCATCGTGCTCCTGACCAACCTGCTGGTCATCACCGCAATCATCATCAACCGGCGTTTCCACTACCCCATCTACTACCTGCTGGGGAACTTGGCAGCAGCCGATCTCTTTGCTGGCATCGCCTACATGTTTCTCATGTTCCACACGGGGCCCAGGACAGCGGAGCTCTCCCTGAAGACCTGGTTCATCCGCCAGAGCCTGCTCGACACCAGCTTGACGGCTTCTGTGGTGAACCTGCTGGCAATCGCTGTAGAAAGGCACCAGACTGTGTTCACTATGCAGTTACACAGCAAAATGTCCAACCAACGCGTGATGATCCTCATTTTCTGTATTTGGGTCACGGCCCTGCTCCTGGGGCTCATCCCCTCCTACGGCTGGCACTGTCTCTGCGCCCTGGAGAAGTGCTCCAGCATGGCACCGCTCTACAGCAGGAGCTACCTGACCTTCTGGGCCATCTCCAACCTGGTCATCTTCCTCATCATGGTGGTTGTCTACACACACATCTTCATCTACGTCAAGAGGAAGATGACACGCATGTCCAAGCACACCAGCTTCCACCCCCGCTACAAGGAGACCATGATCAGCCTTGTCAAGACGGTCACTATCATCCTAAGTAAGTCCATCTGAAGGATTCTTTGATCCTCCATCATGGGTCGTGCAGGGCTGGAGAGGTGAATGTGCTCGGGGCGACTGGGAGGACTGGGAAGTCTTGCTTCCCTGGTGGCTGAAGATTGCAGGGTGATGGTTTGGTTGGGCTGCTGAGGAACTCAAGAGTTCTGGGGCTCTGCATGAATTCTGTGCGAGCCATCATGGGAGCGACCTGGCAGATGTGGGGGGACAAAGCTCCTCCATCTCTTCCCCTCTGACGTGGCTGCTCCTCTGGTTAGCAGGGGCGGGGGGGGGACTGTTACTGATGTGACTTGGTAACGTCTGCCTGCTGCAAAGTGCAGGTACTTTGCCCAAAGAAGAGGCTTTTCTATGTGCTCAACTCCAGTGTGCTTCTCCGTGGAAGAGCCGCAGGGAATTAAGAGCTCTAATCAGGCCTTAATCAAGAAGCAGCACTTGGTGCATCCTTTAGTAAAGGGTGGAGAGAGGTCTGGGGCAGATGTTACGAGGTGAGGGGGAAGGAAAGAGGGAGTTGCATCCAAATTCTTTACTCGTTATGGGAACAAAGCACTGAACTCTGTTCGGATTTTTTTTTTTGAGCGGCTCAGCCCCGGGTCTCAATGCGCTGGGGTCTCTCATCCCGGGGAGCTCTCGGTGAGCAGGGGATCCCCAGCGGAGTGCGAACTGCCCTCTCAGCCCGTCTGTAGTGCAAATAGGGGCAGAGCAGTGACTGGAAGGATATTTGTTGGGATATGTGCTGTCCTGCCCGGTGCTGTGCACCGAACAGCGGAGCCTGGTGGGCGCATCGGCCTTTCAACAGCCTGTCGCTCCGTGACTTCTTTAATCTGCTTTTGCCTCCTGCTTTAATGGTCTCACAACCTTCCTTTTCAAGCGAAATAAAGCGCTCAGATCTTCCGCAGCCCAGCTTGACTCTGGGCTTACGGTCACAACCCCTTGCTTGCAAATCTTTCCTGATAAGCGCAGAATTTGCTCCGTCAGGGGAAACCTTGGAGCTGCAAACAAAGACTACTCCCTTGCGAGCTCCCGCTGGCCGGGGGGAAGCAGTGGGGGGGACTGTTGGGCTGCTTGGTGTGTCCCTGCTCGGGGGCACGCCAGCTTGTCGGGTCCTGTTGTGACTTGTGAGCGCTGAAACGGGCGTTTTCTGCCTGTTCCTGCCTTGCCCGTGATGTCTGCTTCCCTGCCGCGCAACCTCTCCATCTCTCGTGCGCAGCTGGGCGTTCGTTACTGCTCCGGAGCTCATCAGATGCACGGAGGGTCAGCGAGGCTGAAGAATGGTTTACTTCGTGTATTTTACACGGTCCACAGCGGAGAGCAAAGTTTTGTTCCCCGCTTCCTTCCTGGACAGCGTTGGAGGGTCCCCGCTGTGGTGTCGCCATCGTTTTCTGGGGCTTCACAATATCAGCTGGAAAAGAGTCGGAAAAGGGATGGAGATGCTGGCCAAGAAGGACAATGCGATTCACGCTTGGTGCATCGCCTTGTTTTGGGAGATCCCTTTCCCTCTCGGTGTCCCCCCATCCCGGCTTGGCCATCTCGCCTTTGTCTTCTGCCTTGAGGGAGGAAAAAGCCTGAGGCTCCGGAGAGCTGCTGCGGTTTCACAGGGAGTTGTGACCCGTGTCTGAGGAGGGACGGAGTGGGGAGGAACCTAATGGGGAAAGGTCGGGGGGAGTGAGGAGTTCATCGGGCCGTTGGGACTCCGGCAACCCAAGAGTGTTTCCCTGGGACAGTCAGAGAACCAGCGGTCGTTCCGTACAGGAGGGAATTGCTCAACTCGGGTTGTGGAGGGGGGAAATACCTTTCTGTTGGGACTCAGCGTACAGAAAGTTGAGGCTGCGGAGGGTTTTTTTTTTTCCCCTCCCTGTGAAAGCCTTTGGTGTAATGCCTTCTCCACCCTCCTTCCCCAGCCTTCTGCAAACTTGGACTCTGCACAGAGGAATACTTTGCGCCTTACGCATCAGAGGGTGTAGCCGCTGGTGAGCGTGCGAGGAAGTGGAGGGTGCGGTGGGAGCTTCACTGCGAGGCGAGGGAGCCGCCGTTGATCATCCTGCAGGTCCCGGGCATTAAGAATGGGTCCAGGAGCCGGCCTGGAAACCAATAATGAGTCCAAAGTGCATCTGGAAACCAGTAGCAAATTTTCCCACAGACGGGTCGAGCGACACAGGATGTGACGGTGACCAAACCACAGGGCAGAGTCGTTAGTGACCATGCGGTGTTAGATTATTAAGAGTTCAGGCTTCTTTCGGTATACTTTAGCTTCTATTAGGGAACAAGGAAGCCAGCTGCATTTGCAGGCAAGGGCCCAAAACTTTAGATACCTGTTTTTAGGGTTTTTTTTTTCCTTCATTTTTAATACTCCTCTGGCTTTACTTCGTGCTGCTGGGAGCCAGTCTGTAGAGAATCTGGCTTTCCGTGTGGATGATGAAAACCTGGCTAAAAAAGAAGTTACATCACTAGACAAGGAGGTCCCTTTTCCTGCAGGCTTACTCAGAATTATTGGAGCTTCCTTCAGGACAGCAAGGAACCAATTTGGTCTATTTGTTAAATTTAAAGGAGGCAAAGTCATGTCTGCGGGTGCGGGGAAAGCTTCCTGGGCCAGATGTGGCGCCTGCTGCCGCTCAGCGACTCATTTAAGCACGAGTCGCTTAAATAAAAAGGGTGACACGGTGCAGTGGCCTGAAATCAGTGGGGACCACTCCCAGAAACCCGGGAGATCCCTCCCAGGTGTTCCTCTGACTCTTCACCGGTGCAACATTTGGCTCAACAACAGCTTTAAATTCAGCCTTTTGGGTTTTGGTGCAGCTCCTCTGGCTGTTGCTCTTTGCCCGCAGATGTTTCTTCTGGCGAAGGGTGTAGTTGCAGAGTTTTTCCCAGCAAGTCCGGTTCTCTTCCACCCCTTCCCAGCAGACGCGGCAGGGTGCAGCTCCCGCGCTTTAAGACACAACCTTACGCCTGACCTCCAGGAGCACCGATGGGCGAGTGCTCCGTTTACATCAGCTTTAAAAATCACGACCATAAAAAAGGCTTTAGGAGCCGCAGGCACCTCCCACTCCGTCGTGCAAAACAGCAATTATCCTTTTTGCCAAAGAGCTTTGCAGGTGGTGGCAAGAACAGAGTATCAGCCCGGCTGAATCAGTGGTGGAGTCTGTCCAGCTCCGTCCTGGTGTCGGCCAGGCCGTTGCTTGGCTGTTTTCTGCTCGGCGTGGAGCTGAAAAAGAGAGATTTCATGGCACTGGCCAAAGGGTTGCCCGGGACTCTTCTGAACTAAAGCCCCCGTAAACTCTGTGGACGGTGGAGATGGTTTATTTCAAGATGCGTCGCTCGGACTCTTCCCTAATTTTATGGCCCGTTTCCCTTTTTGGAGGGATTGGCGCATAAATAGGGAATGTAAACGCTTTATCTTTACTCTGTAAATGCAACGATGGGGGTGAGGGGAGGTAAGTGAAAGTACTTGGAAGTGTTTAACTTTTTTCACAAGATAAACCACCAGCGATTCCACTAAACATCTTTCTGGTGAGTGACTGGGCAGGGTCAGGAACCTGCTTTTTTTATTTTTTATTTTTTTTCCCCCCCCTTCTCTAACAGGGGTCCTTCTCTCCCCAGGTGCTTTTGTCATCTGCTGGACTCCAGGACAAGTCGTGCTCCTCCTGGACGGCCTGGGCTGCAAGAGCTGCAACGTTCTAGCGGTGGAGAAATACGTCCTTTTGCTGGCAGAGATCAATTCGTTGATAAACGCTATTGTCTACTCTTACAGGGACAACGAGATGCGGAGCACCTTCCGGAGGATCCTCTGCTTTGTCTGTTATAGGAATTCCAAATACACCCCCACGGTGGTGAAGTTGAACACCGCAGACCGCAGAACACTTTCTCAGAACGGGCACTTTACCGTGGATTCCTCTATTTAGCTCTTGAACAGCGGCCGCTTCCTGAGCAAAAGAGCAGCGGCTGCGAGCGACCTGCTTCGAAAGCAGTAGAGACTCCTTTTTATGTGCTCAAGCATAAATATTCCTATAGAATTCCTTGTCATCGGTAAAGGACAAGATGCTTTTAAGGAACTGCTGGATGGTGCGTTATTTAGGACAAACATACTTTGAGTAGTATCCTTATTAAAGACTGCTATTTCTAATGCAAAGTTGATTTAATTTAGCAGCAGGTAGAACCATGCTATGCGCAACAGGAATCTCGTGCGATCTCGCAACGAGCCAAGTGTTTTCCTTGGTATGTCAGTATTACTGCCTTCAGAAATAGTCGTTCCAGCGGTAGCGTGCTCCGAAGAGCCGAAGCTCTTCAGCTTTACGCGTTGCTTCCTCGGCAGAGCTCTGCTTAGTGTTTTCCCCGGAGAGTCTTATTCAGGTCGTGTTCCACCCGCTTCAGAAGCTGTGTTCTTCTTACGGCCTCTTCCGAGAGGGGGACTCTGCTTGATTTGCTTCCTGAGAAGCAGATTCCCGCCCTCCGAAGTGTCCGTTGCCGGATTTCAAAGCGCTGGGGGCTTGTGGAGGCTGTTTTAGGAGCACCAAACGCTTTCCTAAAACGCGGAGCGGTGCTGTTAACTGGCTGCAGTCGTGTTTGTGTTCTGCTAAGCGATACCCTGTGGCGTTCACAAGTTCGTTGCCTATTCATAAATGCGGAGTGAGTCATGTTCCCGCTAAACCATCTTTCTATGCGCTGGAAGCCCTTTGGGACAGGTTTAGGTTAGGTTCCAAGGCAAAAATCACTATTTTGCCTTAGGTTTTAATGTGCGGTTTGTACCTTAATACTCAACCGCTCCACTAATGCGTTAACGGGCTGTGCAAATGTAGTCTTTCTCTCAGCAAAGCACCATCAGAAATTAGCAGTATTAATTAATAGTAGCGCACGTAGGCTCTAGTTTTCTGAGTTAAGGCGGTTGGCCGCATGCGAGACGCGATGTGAACTGTCGCGCTTGGTGGCGAGGCCACGACTGGAGGGCAGAGGCTCAGCAATATTCACATGGAACAATATTCACGGCGGAAAAAACTGGAAACGCTTCTCCGGGTTTCCTTCACCTTCCTGCTGCTAAACTTCTAACGGTGTGGAATGTGCCCGTGCCAGTCCAAAATCTGAAGTCAGTGGCTGCTGTGAGAGCAGAGAGAGACTAACGGAAGGCAGGTTTTGAAATATTGTCTAAATTTATAGTTGTGGGGTTTGGTTTTGTTTTTTTAAATAAAACAGCCCTGTTTGTCAGATGATCAGCTTCCTGCCTGATCACCTCAGCTGGCTTTGCAGAGAAGACAATTTACCGGAGGCGTCGTTATTCAAATGTGGGCTCTTTCTCGCAGAATGTGGTCAGGAAGTGACAGTGTGAAGGTGACAGTTGCCTAAAACAGTCTTGGAGTATGGTTCCCATCTCCGTGTCCCAGAGGCTATTTGAATAAATATGTTGTCCTGGGTTTTAGTGGGGAGGGGGGGAAGACTTGGAATTTTTCTCTCTCTCCCCCCTCTGGAGCCCTGGAACAAGCACCATCCTCCAGCTGAGTGGTGTGATGCCGCACGGGAGGGATGTCCTTGCACCCGCTGTCACTTGCTGCGCGGTGACACGTGGAGGACTGCGTGCCCGGAGGCGTTACAGCCTCCGGAAAGACCCTGAAGAGGACCGGGGGAAGTCATTTTCAGCCATGGGCCGGTGCTTGCAGACACCAGACTTGGCTGGTGTGGGGAAATTTCACCCCGTTAAAGCGTACCAGGTGGTAGGGCTAAGAGAAGGCGTAATTTTATTTTATATCGCCGAGGAAGGCTTCTAGTTAATGTTATTTTCCGTGGCAAATGTTGTTACGGGGATCGAGGTGCGCACTGTGCGTGCACGCTGCAGTGGAAGCAGGCGGTGAATTAGCAGTAGCTGGAGGAAGCCTGTCAGCGCCTCGAAAGCTGTTACTGGGAGTGCTGGAGAACAACCTCTGCCGCTTTCCTAAACACCCCCAAAGCCGGAAGCGCACGAGTCCTGCTTCGTGCAAAGCTAACTTCACAATTAAATACACGCCAAGCTCTGCTTTTATTAACAACAGGGGAAGGAGGAAATGTGGAAGTTGATATTGCCGAGGTGCGGGATTAGTACCAGGGCGTGTGTAAAGAATAGACTGTACCGCCTTTGGGTGTGAATGAATCTCTGTGGTGGGCGAGATGACACTTGGCTCCTAAAAGAACTGCGGTTGGCTTTTATGCCCAATTGGGCCTTTAATAAGCTGTACGCGTTCTTCCCCGAGGGATCTGGACGCCGGCCTGACCTCAGCCTTCTGCCGGCTGCTTGCCGAGCTGCGTGTCGGCAACGCCATCCCGCTCTGACAACGCTTTCCTGTAAGTACCCGCAACGCAGGCGGACTTTAAGTCGCTGCCAACAAACTCTCGATGCTTTATGATCACCTTATAGAGAGGATTATCTCTGAGGGTTTGGTTGTTTGTTTTTTTTTTTTTCTTTAGTATTTTAAATGGCTTATTTAAATTTAGCCTCACTGCCAAACCGGTATAAAGGCGAAAGAGCTGTCACACGCAACGCCGAGGGGGAGTCTATCATGGATTGGACCGGTTTGTCCCAAGCAGAATAGCCTGACTACCCCGAGGATGTCAACGCTTTCTATATAAAAGGTTCTGTATAAAAACGGACTCGGCTGAATTATGGTGACTGAAGACACAAACGCAGCTCGATGCACGATTTCGCAATGGTAAATGGCAACTAATCAGTGCGAGGAGGAGGAGGAGGGGGTTGGGGAAAGTCCCGAACCTGTAATGGAGCTTGTTCCTGAGCGACGGCTGGCACCCGTCGGGAACGGGGGTGCGTTGCCTGGAATTCTTCAATGAGATTTCTCTTCCCCAAGGACTTGGGACCCGTGGATTTCCTAGTTGTTTCCAGCTGGCTGTAACAGATGAGAGAGAGCAGGAAATTAGGAGTCACAGAAACTAGCCTGGAACGACCCGTTTTCAATGAGATTTGAAAAGAAATGGTGAATCAATGAGGCAGAAGCGATAGGAGGAGGGTTGTAACAGCCCTCCCAGCAATGAAGGTGGGGAAGGGAGAGGGGGAGACGTAAATGTTGTAGATAAGGATGTGCATCACGCAAAAAAAAAAAAAAAAAAGAGGGTTTTAGGCTTTTCGT
>VXBH01007983.1:84133-97241 GCA_013400035.1 Rynchops niger
AGGGATCGGTGGGAAACGGCCCTTCGGGGGAGGAAAGTTCCGCCATCGGTTCCCGGTGTTACGGTGTCTGGGAGGCCTCCGGTACCGGCGGGATGCCCCGGTTCCTCCTCGTTAATTTTCCATCTTTCTCACCGCGTTAACTGCCCCGGTGAGCTAATTGCAGCCGTTCTCCCGGGTGGAAGCGGGGTTGTCCGGCCTGACGCAGCGACGGGGATGGGAAAACCGGGAAAAAAGGCTGGAAAACCGGGAAAAAACACCGGGGAACCCGAAGCGGCGGCTGCCGTGAGTTTGCTCGGAAGCGGGGAGAGAGCCGGGGGGGGCTGGGGGCCTCACCGCCAGCAAGAAGTTTCTCTTTAATCACACTTAAATAAAAACGAATTAAGTTTATTCTTTGGAAATCACGGCAATAATTCCAGGGTGAAACCAGCCGGGAAATCCCGGGAATTCGGTGTTTTCCGGGGTGTCCCCCCCGGCCCCCCAGCGGCCCTGACTGGGGCGGTGTAATTAGCCCTAATTACCGCGCCTGGCTCCCCCGCCGCCGGGAGGGGGGCAGCCTTGGGGAGAAGGTTTCTGAAAATCCCCAAAATGGGGGTTTGGGGCCTTTTTTCCCCTCGGTTGGGTGTCGTCTCCCGACTTCCCCGTTGCGGCCGCGGTGCCCATTTCCATCGTTTTTTAAAAATTTCTGCCTAAAGTTTTGCCGATTTATGGCGACGCCAGTCACTGTCGCACCCGATTCCCGAGCGGATTCTAGGAATATAAGGAGAAGTTTTGCGTTCTAAGAATGTCACGCGCTTGGGTTTAGAATCGACGCTTTTGGGTAACTTTCAAGCGCAGCGAAACCTGAGCCGCGCTCGTGGGAACGGTGGTTTTTTCCCCCCCAAATTAAATTTTTCTTCCCTACCTGGCGCTAATCTCAGAAATACCCGCCCGCAGCCGCCGCGTGGATTTGCCTCCGTGTCGCATAAAAAATGTGCTTTTTTTCCTCACAATTTCCTATTTTAAGATAATTTTGAGCGGAATAAATCTGTCGGGAGCTTTAGTTTCAGAGAAGAGTTGACGAACAGGCTTAGAAAAACGGCCTGAGCGGTGTTTAAATTAAATAACTTTATAGAAAAGCTGTCAAAGTCCAGCTGAAGCGCAGCCGGCGGGAAAGCCCCCACGTTTTAAAGCATTTTTGGGGTATTTTCATGTAAATATGCATAAAATAAGATGTTCTCTTTTCTTCTGGACAAGAAGTTTGTTGGGTTTAGGCCTCCTTTAGAGGACGTCGTGCTGCGGAAGCGGAACCAGAAGCGATGGGGATCCGGGGCTTCTCCCACCTCAGCACCACCCCGTTATTTCTTGGGGATTCATCTTTTTTGGGTTAAAAACGCACGTTGATGGGTTTTATATATATTATTTTAAGGCCCGGGGCACGTCGGAGGGTTCTTTCCCTGCGCGCGAGGAGAATTCTTAACATCCAAGTTGAAAACTTGGGTGAAAGTTTCACTGAAAGGAAAAGGAAATCTGCCAAGGATGAGTTTTAACGCTGCCAGTAAACACGTCGCGTTATCACCTTCACCACAATTAGCAGCCGTATTAATTAAGCGATTAATTCCAGGGCTGGGATCTCTCCTGCCTTGCACCAAAACGCCGGGTTTCGGCCCCGGATTGGGAGCGTGGGCTGGAGACGGGGATTATTTTCCCTCTCCCCCGGTGTTGCGAGGACAATAGGCTTCTTCTCCGCTGCCTTTGTTCTCCGGCCGTCGGGCTCCGGCTCGATCTCACCCACCGGCTCCGGAGCTGCCTGGGGTTTTTTTTTTTTTTTGGCCGTGTGGGGAAGGAAAAAGTGAACGACCCGCTTCGGATTCTGCGATTTTGGTTAAAAACTGGCGTTCCGATATCGGCTGGCAGGGGAGGAAGCCGAGCAGCTGGATTTGCGCCGTTCCCAATAGCTGGAGAACGACAGCCGGTTTGTATTCCTATTGAAAACGCCTTGAAACCTGGCTATAAAGGCGATTTCAGTATTATTTCTGAATTACAAAAGGGGTCACGAGAAGCAAAAGAGACTTTTCTTGAGGCGTACGGCACAGCTGGATACGTCTTTCCCCGCATTTCCAGTGGAAATTGGCCACCAAATGGCTGGATGGGCCTGGAAATTTGGGGCAGCTCAGTCCAATCCCGTGGGAAACAGCTTTTATCCGTTTCCCACCACAGTCCACGTGTGTTTTCAACGGAGCAAAAGAGGTAATTCCCTTGTTTTGATTAGATATTAGGATGGATTCTGTGTTAATGTAATTAATGTTATCCCTTCCTGGCGAGAAGCGGGGGGGGAAACAAAGCACCAAGTGCTGGAAGAGCGTCAAAAAGGGAAAATCAGCAGGTGTGGTTTGTACTAAAACGCTGTTAAATCCGATTTGCTTTTCATTGGATCCGGTGGCCGCTCGCGTAAGTGAGAGGTACTTGTAGTCTTTGCTCTAAAAACACTGTTTGGGTTTTTTTTTTTCCTACTTTTTGAATGGTTTCCATTATTATTAGCTTTTATAGAAGCGCATTAACTCAAGGAGGAACTTTTTACCCCCACGTATAAAATCTGCTTTTTGGTCGAGCTGCAGGTGCTTACGGTTCCTATAAGCGACGCAGAATTTTGAATTTTAAGGCCTATTTTTACGACAGTTTGCCCATAGCCTGGCACTTAAGTGGAATATCTCACCCGAACTTGCCCGTTTCCTTCTGAATTTTGTGCGCTGACCCGCTGTTAGCGAAGCGCGATCCCGTTCTCTCTCAGCCCCGGCATCTTTCGCCGTCTCTCCCGTCGGCGCTCACTCGTTTTTGTTTTTTTCTCTTTGTTTTTTCCGTTTCAGAAAACACGCCTTGAACTGCCACAGAATGAAGCCGGCTCTTTTCAGCGTGCTGTGTGAGATCAAGGAGAAAACAGGTGCGTTGGGGGCTTTTCGGGCCTCGGCTTTCCAAAAAAAGAAAAACAAAACCCCAACCCCGTTCCGCTCTCATTTCGCGTGGCCTCTATTTTCCCTGGTAGATTCTACAATTTAAGGCTTATTTTTTTTTTTTTTTTGGCTTAATAGTCTCCTCTAAGCTGGAAATTGCTTTGGTGTGCCTTTTATGATGCTGCCTGTGTGCAGGTTTGGAGAAAACAGCGCTGCTCCTTTGAGTTTTGGTTGTGTGTAGGTGAAAAATCTACAGGTCGGGGGTTTTTTGATGTCTGGCTCGATACTTAGAGAATTCCGAATAACGCCGCTGCGTTGTTATGCTCTTTTTTTTTTATTCCTTTAAGGAATTGGTACCAAAACTGCGGTGGTGGTAAGAGTTCAAAGTTGACAAATAACTGTATTACGGAGAAAAAGAGACGGAAGGCGTGGGGATACGGGGAAAGGCGGAAGCAGCAGGAAACCACGCAGCTTTCCTGGAGGAGCAGAAGCTCTGGGGGCAAATGGATTTCGATTTTTGAATGACGCAGTAGATGCTCCTGCGTGAACACTGAAGCAGCAGCGTTTGAATGTCTAATTTCTACACGCTATAGTGAATTTTTTTTTTTTTTAAGAGAATAACGACTTTAATTATGCATAACTAAAATGGCGGTGGGGTTTGGTTGTTTTGGTTTTTTTTTTTTAAGTTTTAGTTGTATGACCATTTAACATCCTAAACCTCCATTCGTATTATTTTTATGAAAATCCCCAAACTCGCAGTGCTCCCCGTTGGATTGCCCAGCGAGGGCCCGCAGGGTTCCATCCTCCGCGGTGCCCTTGTCACCGCGGGCAGCTTTTACACGTTCATTTCCGGAGAGTTTGGGTTGCCTGTATCGCGTTCTTGTGACTTTTGCTTCCGAAGGAAAACCGCGACGGTGAGCGTGCGTGCGCTTTTCTGTCTGTCCGTCCTGCGAGAATCGCTGCCCTGACGGAAGGGCTTTTGTCTGGTTTTTTTTTTTTTTTTTTTTTCTTTCCCCTTTCTGCGCCGAAAGCCGCCTTTTGCCTTTTATTGATTGAAAATGTGACTCCCCTGAGCTCGGCGCGCTTGCGGCAGCAGCCTGTGCTATCGCGGTTATGCTGGATTTGGTTTGGTCTTGGAGGTTTTTGAATGTCTGATGCTCTGTCTATTCCTTATTTAAATTATGGGGAGCAGATGTTATGGCTTGAAGCAAACAAAAGCCTGGACGTACTGTAGCACAAGATTTTGGGCTCTCTTTGTGACCTGGGCGCACAAGCTCCTTTTCTAGCTCGGAAATCGGTCTCAAACATATTCCTCCCCCCCCCATTTTTCTTTCACTCTTTGTTGGAGCGCTGGTGTCGTTCACAATAGCGCAGGCTAAGCCGGACGCCTTCGCAGTGGGCGGCCAGCTGGAAGGTGCCGAAAAATTCTCCCCTATAGCGGTTATTAATTAAAAAGAAATGACAAATGACTCTCTGTACTGAAAATAAACTCGGCCGCATTTAATGCTTTGTGGCGTCCGTGTGTGTCCTGTCCTCCCTCCCCCAGTGATTTTCACTTTTTAAATTTTAAACCACTTAGGAGGAAAACAGGTATTTTATTTTCAAGTCTTAAAAACATGCCTGGAGCGTATGTAGCTATTTGAAGAGGCATCTAATCCAATAAAGCCTGCTTGGTTTTTTGGGAACTCGCAGAAGCATTTGGAGCGTTTTTTAATGGGGTTAAATGGGGTTTTTGCTGGTTGGGTTACGCTTCAGATACGAGTCAAGCAATACGAATTCAAACATGGCATAATTCTATCTTAAAATCAGAATTAACCGTCCGTACTGTTAACGATGCCAGCTGTTTTGGTGCTGAATAGTAAATTTCCGAGTTTTTCTTCTCAGCTGATTATACTGGTGTCTGGGAAGACGCCAGACCGGGATGGGCTTCAGGCCCCTTGGGGCAGGGAAAGTGTGTTTCGACCCACTTTTGTGGGACTCTTTATTCTGTATTTCTGGCCTGTGGTGGGGAGCGTGTTTGTCGCAGCGTGGCAACACGGAGTACTGTTTTTTTTATTCGTTTCTCATCGTTGTTAGCTGTCCTCTGTCCCTCCTTCCGCGTGCTGGCACTCGGCTGGGTTAATTCAACGGGTACTTTTCAATTCGGTGGTAAAACTTGGCAAGCGGCACAGCCGAAGAGCGGGCTTTCTTTTTGTCGCCAAGTTTGCTGACATCCTTACGTAGCCCAGTCTTGTTTGGAGCCCTGCTGGCTTTTGTCTTCTCTTCCCATTCTCTTCCCTCCCTCCCAGAACTCCGAAGATTCGGAGAAAGCGTTCTCCTGCGGCAACACTTTGAGACCAGCTGAACCCACAGCGGTGTCACTCCCTGTACCGGGATGCTGGGGAGGACCCCACGGAGGACGTCGAGCTGAAAAATGGGGTGAAAACTCTGCGTGGTACTACACGAGGGGTGTGTGGTATTTTGGTAGCGTTAAGAAGCAGTTCAGAAGGGCTTCACAGTCGCTTTAGGTGACCTGATAGTAAAAAGCAGGCTCCTGCCTTCTCCCCTAACAGAGTGCCTTGTGGACGGCCGAATCGAGGAAACCCTCCTGTCCGAACAAACCATCGGAAGTCAGTGTTTAGCGTGAGTTCTAGGATAAATACTTAGAAGTGTAACATGGGTGATGGGATCATCTGGGGAAAAACAGAGATGCGGACGTGGAGGGGTGGAGGTCCAGGAACCTTCCCCTCTCCAGCGGTATCTTACACTTGCTACAGTGCTCATTTCTGGCCCTAATAAAGCAGTTTTTGCTTCTAACCTTGTGTATTCTCTACCAACTAGACACATTTATCGTGCTCTTCTGCATAATTTCCTCCATGAAGGAAAACTGGGAAAGGAAAGCGAGCCTAAGCAAAGTGTGTATCACTTATTTTGGTAGCGGTGATCTTGTACAGTTCATTACGGAACTGCAAATCTTTAATTAATGAGATGTAAATATATTGTAATGATTGCATTTGCATACTGAGTGAGGCTCCAGCACCTTAGGTTGTGATGTATTTTAATTAAAGATTAATTAGAAATGATGGGAATTTCATTTTGCTTAGTATAATTATTTTACATATTTGATGAATATCTGGTAGGTGATGTGCCAGAGAATGCAGAATATTCTATCGGTACGTCTGACGGGAGCGACTTCTCGGGCTTTCTGAGCCAGTGTAGGGTTTTTCTCAAACGTCCATAGAAGTGATGGATTGTGAAGGATTTTACCTTTACACAAGAACTTTCTAAATCATGCTTAAAACACTGGCTATGCCGAAACTCCAGTCTCGGTGTCTTGACTCAGAGACTCGTGAGTATTACTAGAGTTGTTATATGTTCTTAAACTACTGTGGGCCATCAAATTCAAAACTTTGATGGCCAAAAGGCTACTGAGATGGGCAAGCTTCCTAGAGAAGCGTTCTCCTCGGCAGATGGTGAGGCAGTAGGTGATAAGCGGTGCCGAGAGCTTGCAGGGTAGATGCAGCTGTCCTGCCAAAATTCGTCTACTTCTGGAGTTGTTTTCACCAGACTTTCGAGACGGACTTGCGGAAGCCGGTTTGAGTAGTTTTGAGTGAATCTGATGTGACTTACGATCCGTACAACTATTATCATTAGGCGAAGGTACTGGGAATAAAAATAAAGTTCAAGCAAAAGATATCCATTCCAGGAGGTGAATTTAATTTTAAACTAAAGTCTGCCAATGATTGCTGTAGGACTTGTGGTTTAGCAGTCAGACGTGCTGGGGTGCAGCTATCCCACAAGTTTAAAATCAGCCTCATGGAGAGGGTCGGACAGACGGAGCTTCTCGCACTAGTCGGTTCTCAGGTCTGCTTGCCCTTTGAGAGAGTTTATTCGATCAAAGTTTGGTTGGAAATGGAGTTTATGGTATTTTGATGATGGTTAACTCCTTTCTGGTTTCTTGCGACTTCGCAGAGCCAGCCAACCAGCTCCTTCCCTCGAGACTGGGAAGGTGCTTTATATGTGCTTTTCAGCAGTCAACTTGAGACAAGCTTATGTGTAATTGATGATAACTAATGTCTAATTACCATAATTAGACAAGTGACATAAAATTAAGCTGCAGCTGGGAGCTTGACTTCAACATGAGGTACTCTGATATGCATCATAATGCGCATAAAAAGATGTTTGGCAGAAGCACATTCAAATAAGAAGGTGACACCAAAATATCTGTTCTGCTGAATTCACTCTTGCCAGCCCCAATAGTTTAGGGGGAGTTTTACCAGAAAGACCGAGGAGCAAATGGCCACCGGTGAAATCGCTGCTGGCAATTTTTAAAAACAAAACCCCACCAGCAAATAAAAGAAACCCACCCTTTTTTCGGTGTTTGTTTCATTTCTTGTAATGTTCGCTCAGCAATGGGTGCATGCAGTAGATGGTCTGCTATTTTTTTTTTTTTAACAAAAGGTATTAATTTTAATTCCGTAATGAGTTAGAAAAGCCACAAACTCTTAAAATAGTCGACAGTTTCCTCATTGCTGTCTTCGCTTGAGTTCAACAGTTACCCCGGTATAGTTATTTTTGCCTTACCTTTTTCCGCTTGCAAAAAAGATTGGGGATATTCTGGAGACGGCCTGGATTGCGGTGACAGAGCGAAGGTCTGCAGCCACTCTGAACCGCTCTTTTCTTCAAAATTATGTAGTAATTTCTTTATAGCCTGCAAAATATTAAGTTCAGGAATGTCACTGTAAGTTTGGGCTGCTTGTGTGTTCAAAATTATTGTGGGTTTTTTTTTTTAGATTAGCTAATCTTTTGCCTGCAAAATGCTGAAAGTTGTTATAAGTGCCTATGTTTAATGCCTCTGTACGTTGTTCTCCTGCCCTCGCACGAGAATCTTTGCATAATAAGAGGTCTTTTGTGTTTATCTTTGGTCTCGTTAACCTGCCAATTACAATTTGGAAAAGGCCGTTTGACTTCGGTAGCTTCACAAGGTTAAGAGCAACCGTTCATCCCACTGAAATTATCGAGCAGTTAAAATCAAATTAAAAGCCAAAAAGCTGGTGGCGTTTTTTGCATTGACTCAACATATTGCCAGTTCTTACGCTTTTTAAAAAAGGAAGCTCGTAACAAATTGTCCAAAAAATTAGGAAACGAAGTTTTTTTTGCTTGGAATCAAATGAATAATCTGAGCATACAGGTGGCTGCAGTCTGGGTTTGTTGAATGGAAGCTTAAGGAAACTGGCTTCCGGTGCATTTTTCTTCATGTTTCAGATTTTGAAATAGGTTTTTAATAGATTTTAAAATCCAGCGCTGTTAAGACTTCAACTTGTAGCCTGCTGCTGTATAGCATAGTTGCATCCTCGGCGTGTAAAGCGGACGAGGTCAAACTCACGCCTTGGGTACTGAGTTTAGCGGTTTTTGCACCAGTGGGGTGTTGGTTTCCGTCCCTGGACGTGGAGACGCAGCAGTTGTCCCAGCAGCTCCGGCTGTTTGTCTGTCCGCCGTGGTCTGTCTGCACGAGCGGGTGCTGAGGGCCGTTGAGGAGCGTGCGGGGAGCCAGGCGGCAGGTGATCCGGGGCATCTGCTCTGTAAAAATAAACCCGTCCTAATTTTTACAGGACTGCTAAAAGACTTCCTAAAGGTGGTATAAACGAGTATGACCCTGAGTGCTGGGTCCAGCTCTGGGCTGCCCGGTTCAAGAAGGACAGGGGAGAGAGTCCAGCGGAGGCTGCGAGGATGACGCGGGGATGGAGCATCTCCCCGCTGAGGGACCTGGGGCTGGTGAGCCTGGAGAAGGGACGACTGAGAGGGGATCTCATCGATGCCGAGCAATATCTGAAACTTGTTTTGGTGTTTCTCGGTCCCGCCTGTGCTGACGTGCTGCCTTGTGGCTTCATTAAGTGTTCCCTTTTTTTTCTTTTCCTTGAGCTCAAGACCTGCTACGACCTCTCGAGAGCGTTCAAATGCTTTGCCAGAATTGAAGTGGATGCTCTTTCCTGTTTCGGAAATAACCTTTTGATTCCCTCTTTATATTTATCTAGTGTTAAGTATTCGCGGTATTCAGGAAGAAGATCCCCCAGATGCTCAACTAATGAGACTAGATAACATGTTGCTGGCGGAGGGTGTCTCCGGGCCCGAGAAAAGAGGAAGAGGAGGACCGATGGCTGTAGCAGCAACATCAGGTGGCTGTCCAAATGACAATAGCATTGAACACTCTGACTACAGGGCCAAGCTGTCACAGATCCGACAGATATACCACTCTGAGCTAGAGAAATATGAACAGGTGATCTTTCTGCATGGAAGAGTTTTTATCATCTCAATTAAACATAACCGTTTTTTCCTTCGGTGTTGGTTGTAAGAACAGAACAGGGAGTGGAATGGATTCAGGTGAACGCGAGGATAGCAAATTCAGTTGAAAACTTATCTGAGCGTTACAGGAGTAAGGTGGAGATAGAGGGACTGGACATCGGACTAGAGATAATAAATGTCTCGTTTATCTTTGTTGCCGTTTTTTAAGGGTAAACAGAGTAAAGCTGAAACATGGAAACTCCTCTAGAGTTTTTTGGTGGTTTTTTTTTTTAAATATATATTCTTGTTGGGGAAGCGAATTCTAGGGTATTTTACTGTTTGTCGATACAAATGTGCGTCTTTTCAGGCCTGCAGCGAGTTCACCACCCACGTCATGAACCTGCTCAGGGAGCAGAGCCGAACAAGGCCGATTTCGCCAAAAGAAATCGAGCGGATGGTGAACATCATCCACGGCAAATTCAGCACCATCCAGATGCAGCTGAAGCAGAGCACGTGCGAGGCCGTGATGATCCTGCGCTCGCGCTTCCTTGACGCAAGGTAGGAGAAAACACACATCTAGCGATAACCGACATTTAAGCCCAAACTTCTTGCGTTGCCCGTTGCCGACGCTCATTCCCAGCGTCGACCTACTTTAAATATTAAGAATTTCCCACCTGTTACGCCCGCTTTGACACCAGCATCTATTTAATTCCACTCAATTCTTACATTCTTCTTCAAACCAAATGTACTTAAGGGGGGGGGGGGGAAGCCAAGTGTACTCTAGTCAGTCTACTCCATAACACCATTTAAATAGGAATAACTGATATTTTTCTAGGCGTAAACGACGTAACTTCAGCAAACAGGCAACGGAAGTACTGAATGAATATTTTTATTCGCATCTGAGTAATCCTTACCCCAGTGAAGAGGCCAAAGAAGAGCTAGCAAAGAAAGGCGGCATCACAGTTTCACAGGTATGAAGTGTTTTACCTGGAATTAAGTGACTTTTTTTTCCTCGGTGTATTCCCCCCCTCACCCTAGTTAGCAAGAGGCTTCAGTTACTGGTACTTTAAATAGGATTTAGGTTATTCTGAAGGGTTTAGTAATAGGTATTTTATGCTTGAAGCCAAGTTTAAAACGCCTCCTTTGCTGGTAACTTCTAAATATAGTGGAAAATATAATAATTTGACCAAACGCTAACGGCGATATATGTCTCCAGGTTTCCAACTGGTTTGGTAACAAAAGAATTCGATACAAAAAAAACATGGGGAAGTTCCAAGAAGAAGCCAATATTTACGCCGCAAAAACAGCAGTGGATGCGACTAACGTCGTGGCTCAAGGCAACCAGGCAAATTCTCCGTCTACACCAAATTCAGGTGAGAGCGAGCGCGGGGGAAGAGTGTCTGCTTGAAAGGCGCTAATTATTTCTTGTGATAATTAGTACCACAGACTTAACGGTGTTTGAAATGGTCGTAGGTTTTCTTTTCCTCTCGAACTAAAATAATACTTGTTGAAGAACCATTTTTGGTGGGTTTTATTTGTTATTAAAACACGCTGTCTTTTCTTTTTCAGCTTCCTCTGGCTCTTTTAAGATGACAAATTCCGGAGATTCGTTTATAAACTTGCAGTCATTGACTTCCTACCAGAGCTCCCCAGTGGGTGCCAATGTGCAGTCACAGGTCAGTAAGAAGAAAAATAAAACAAACAAACAAACCCAAACATACTTTTAGCAGTGAGATAAATGTTAAAATCCCATTTCTCTGTCCTTTATCCGCTACGAACAGGCTGCCCAGGGAGGCCGTGGAGTCTCTGTCCTTAGAGATATTCAAAACCCACCCTGGTCTAATTGACCCCGCTTGGAACAGCGGGGTTGGATTAGAACAATCTTGGTTTATTTTTTTAAAGTAGATTCTCTCAATACCGGATAGGGAAGGATTTTTCTGGCTCTGGACACCACGGGCTAGGATGCAAGAAGTGACTAGCATCAAATTTCTCCAATAAAAGCCAAGAAACGAACCTGCTCAAATATGTATTTTCTCTTGGAACTGGAATTTTCTCTTACAGAATTACCTGATACCTAAATTAACCTACTGCTGTTCTTCTGTCCCTTTAAAGGTACATTAACGAAACAGTATTTTCTCATTTTAGGGTCAGTCTTGATCCCTTTAATTAGAACTTTGCTTAGGATTTCCGGTTAACAGTACCGCCAAACTCATTTTAAGCTTTCTGCTGAGTTTCTAAACCGGTCTGAACGGCGTAAAATAATTTTCTCTGTCCTAAAAGCTGTAGGCGATAGGCTCTGATTTTGCTCGATAATTAACTAGCCAGGTAAAGCTCGGTTAATAGCAAGAACTGCAAAGAAAATTTGTCTTCCTCCCTGCGAGAAAACCTGCCCCTTGTTTAAAGACTTTTTGGCCCAGTAGATCCGTGCCACGTACCGCTGCATTTCTTTAAGGTTTTATCGTTACCGTTCTCACTTGTTCTAGATGGATTCCTTACACCACGTCATACACCAGACGGGACGATATGACACGATTGTGGGGAATCCTTTGTATACGACGCAGCGCTTAGATGTAAGATGTACTGAGGTATTACTTGCTAGAAACACAAATTCTGCCTGAGATTGGTTCATGATCTGTGAATAAATGTTGATTTTTATTTTTATTTTTTTATTTCCTTGACCATTTCTGATGTGGGGATAGGACAAAAACTGGGAAAAGATGTCGTTTAATACACCAGCCTTTCCCTCCTGGAAACTCGATTTAAAATTTCGGCTTTGCTCACCAGAAAATTTGCGCGCTTCCGTTAATTCTTGCCGTAAGAGATGGCGCGAGGAATGAGAGTAACACCATAAAAGTGTGTGTGTGTGTGGGGAGAGATTTTATGGGATATTTGTGGACAGAGCTTTGCCAAAGCCAATAAGTATTTATTTCCTTTCCTGTCCCTCGTAAGGTGGAAACATCTAAAGGCGTATTTTGTTGCCTGCAAGTAGTTTCTTAAGGATTTAATGAAACAGATCTGTTTATTCTCCCTGCAGGCTAATGGCAGCTGGCAGGACGCTACCACCCCTTCATCAATCACTTCACCTGCTGGAGACCCTGGAAGTGTTAATTCGGATGCGTCTAATTAAGTTTTTAGGACCTATTGATGAGAGGAAAGAGGTCATTAGTGTAATTTGTCAATGTTGCTCTTTTGCCAATACTCTTGTTGATACAACTTGACACACAGCTAATTACCTCAGAAACCCCCCTGGAACCAATAGAAGATTGTGATTACAATGATACCTCTCTACCTCTCAGCCTCACGCCGTTGAGTTCTTTTTACTTACGCCCGCTGGGATGTGGAATTGTTTTAAAAAGAACTTGCTTCATTTTTCCTAACCAAATTCTTTTTTTTTTTTTTTTTTTAAAATATGGGTTTTATGGTTAAGAGTCGGAAAGTGTTCTCTTCTAGAACTTGGCGTTTGTCTCAAGTTTTACAGCTTAAGAAAACTGACTTATTTTAATTTCCATAAAGTTTTTTACTATGAAATTTCTGTTCTAGTTGATAGCTACTAACAGTTAAACCCCCTGTATTGTAATTGTATGCGTTCTCTGTATTGTAATTTTGTATAGGAAAATAAGCTTTTCTTAACTAGAATTCATTCTGAGCTAATTAATCAGAACGTTGCTTTACCAAAACTCTCCCTGGACTTTGCTCTCGGGTAGGACCTTCCATCCTGTGTCATTCCACGTAATTCTAATTTAATGTCTAGTGAAAGCAAACAAACAAACAAACAGACAGACAAAAGCCACCAAGCCCTACCTGCCGTCCCGATGGGTAATGATAAGGTTTTTGTGCATTTCTGCCGCTGTTAACACGGAGTGCACCCCCTTTTCAGTTGAGATTTTATCAAAGATAATAAACATCCAAAGCCTTTTTTT
>VXBH01007983.1:110622-123112 GCA_013400035.1 Rynchops niger
AATGACAGGAGCAGAGGGAATGGTCTGAAGCTGCGGCAGGGGAGGTTTAGGTTAGATATGAGGAGGAATGACTTGACTGACAGAGTGGTCAGGCACTGGGACAGCCTGCCCAGGGAGGGGGTTGCATCACCGTCCCTAGAGGTGTTTAAGAAACGTCTGGATGTGGCACTTCAGGGCATGCTCTAGTGGCAGAGACTGTAGGTTGTTTGGTTGGACTCGATGATCTCAAAGGTCCTTTCCAACCAGGAGGATTCTGTGATTCTATGATCCCAGCCCTCAAAACGCCAGAGAAACAGCACGGGGTTTGCATTTAGGAACGCTCACCGAACTCAGACAGGCGCCCGCGCGAGTCCTGCCTGCGGACTCACCCACATCGGCGTGTTTTAGAGCTCCGACGTCGTTAGTGCCATCCCCACACATCAGCGTGACGTAGCCCAGGCTCTTCAAAGTAGTGATTACAAACTCCTGCAAAAAAACAAACAACAAAAAAATGTGGAGTGAGCGTTGGCAGCCTGCGCGCTCCGATACGCCGCTCTCTGGGCTTGGTCAAGTGCTTCTGTTGTGCAGGAACTCACTGGCCTCACCCCCAGATTCCCAAAAGCTTCACCTTCCGGCTCTGTGGAGGAGCGCAGAGGTAGAATGGGCCAAGGGGCTCGGGACTCTTTAGGCTAACAGCATGGCTCTGCTTCCTGCCGGCTTGGCTACCGGGAGAGGTTACGCTGCTTTGCGGAAAACCGCTTTAACATGAATCACGTGTCAGCAGCTACGTGGCTCCAGATGAAAACCCGGCCAAAATGATGCTGAGGGGACGGGAACACCTCTCTGATGAAGAAAGGCTGAGGGATTTGGGGCTTTTTGTCTGGAGAAAAGACCCCTGAGGGGGGATCTTAAAGAGGGGGTGTCAGGAGGCTGGGGCCAGGCTCTTCCCAGTGGTGCCCGGTGACAGGACAAGGGGTAACGGGCACAAACGTGAGCATGGGAAGTTCCACCGAAACATGAGGAGGAACTTCTTGACTTTGCGGGCGGCAGAGCCCTGGCCCAGGCTGCCCAGAGAGGTGGTGGAGTCTGCGTCTCTGGAGACATCCCAACCCCGCCTGGCCGCGTTCCTGTGCCCCCTGCTGTGGGTGACCCTGCTCTGGCAGGGGGTTGGAGGGGACGATCTCCAGAGGGCCCTTCCAACCCCTACGATTCCATGAAAACTGGGTTTTACCAGCAGCTGAAACTTCTCACCTTCTGCTTCGGCACCACTCTGGCGAACACCTGGATGTGCGGTATGAGTTTCAGCAGCTGCTGCCTGTTCACGGCCTGCAGGTGAGAGAGACCTTCCCCGGTGACGCACAGGTCGTATCGCTGCGTCAGCTCTCGCAAAGAGGCCGGCAAGACCGGGAGCACGACAGCGCTGTCGATGGACTGCCACTGCCAGCTGGAGCCTGGAAAGAGATGCGAGAGCTTGACGTGAGCGTGCCTGTGAGGTGCCCGGCTGTGAGAAACGCTCCCAGCCGCCCCGCAGATGTTTGCAGCCCCTCGGCATTACGGACACGAGACCCTCCACTTTCCAGGACAGTGAGGTGCCCACCTCCATCTAGGTACAGTCTTTATGTGGACCCTGGCTCTTGGCTTCCCTGGATGGGCTCAGAACCTGCCCAGCCTTCAAGCTGCCGTTACTTTTTTTATTTTGGTGCTCAGATCGCTCAGTTTAGGAGCCGCAGAGAACGGATGGAGCTTGCAGAGTAACTCCAAGGCAGAGAAGAGAGGGGCAAAGGACAGAGGGTTACCTGGGATGCCAGAAAGCGAGTAGTTTCCCTTACCAGCGCCCAGCAGCAGCGCTAACAGCACGTGGCTGACTTTGACACAACGCCCCAGGAGGGTTGTGGCCGTTGTCCTCCAAAAGGCAGAGCCATTTCTCTTGCTCGGGACGGGTTACCTTTGTTCGCGGGAGGCTGCAGAATGAGGGTGTGCTCCCTCTGGAGGAAGTGGAGCTCCCGGGCTACGTGGCAGGCAGTGAGAGGATTGTCTCCCGTTATCATCACCACCTGAGGGGAAAGCCAGAGGGGTCAAAAATCAGTTCCGGGTAGATAAGCAGCCCTTCCCAGCATGTTTTCTTTACGCTGAAAAGACTTCTGCCAAGCTTGGCTGCTGGGGACATTCCCCTAGGAGATGCAGCTCTGTGCAGCGCCCTGCCGAAAGGTTTACTCTCTGGGCCACCCCAAATCCCACCCCAAAATAACATTATATCCACAAGGTCTCTTTGCCTTCACCACGAAGAAGCCTTTGCCCTCGCTTCACAAAGGCTTCCGGCACTGGAATTCCCCATGCCAAGCACCGCGGCTACCAGTAAGGCCAGGATGCTGCCGAGGCTTACGTGGTGCGATGCGTTTTGGATCTCCCTGATGACGGATTTGGAATCGGCTTTGAGAGGACAGGAAACCACAATGAATCCAACAAATCTAAGATCACACTCCAAAGTTTCACGCTTCATCTCTCTCACCTGCCAAAGCAAATCAGCAAAGAGCGTTACCTGCTGCTCTGTCGCAGCAATCCCGTTTTGCAAAGGGTGATTCCTGGCAATCGAAGCATCGCTAGAAACGGAACCGGTGCTCTGAGCCGCACAGGGCACCCCTGCACTGTGCCCAGCTGCTCTAGAAGGAAGGCTTTTTTGGCACAAAGCTCCAGAGATGGCCCTGAAAACACTTACGCGTCCCCATCCCCACCTAAAACCAGGCTCGCAGCTGAAAGATTCAACGCTAAGCCTCTTCGATTGCGACGAGGGAAGAGCGGACCCCGCTTTACGAACGGGGAAACCGGAAGAATTGATCAACGATGCACAGGAATTCAAGGCTGGGAGCACAACGCAGAGGCTGCAATTTTTCCGGAAGATCCAGATCGTAAAAACAACGCGGTTCACAGCAGCTTTGGGCGACCGCATCCCAAAAGAGTCCCAAGCCCTCCTCCCCGCCCGCACCGCCTCCGCTTCCTTTAACGGGAGCTCGATTTCAAGGCTTAAGCAGCCAGATGTACCTGCTGGTGAGTGAGGTGGCCCAGTTCTTTGTAGCCAAGGGCCAGCACTCTTGCCCCCTCGTGTGAAATTTCCGTGTGGACAGCGTGATAGTTGCTTGGGCACTGAGACAACTAGAGAAGGCGTGGGGAAAAACATCGGGTTAATGCAGTTCCAAACACAATTCAGTAGCACGTTCCAGCGTTTCACGGTAAATATGCAAACAGGGGGAAAGAGACACCTTCAGGACGGTCCCTCGCCCTCAGGGGCAAAAGAGGAGATTCCCCGGATCCAGCCCTCTGCTGTCAGCAAAAGCCAGAGGGCCGGGAGCGCGTACGGTGAGACATTCAGATCTCACTGGCACCAGCCTGAAACTCCCCAGTTTGTTTTCTAGGCATGGGTTCGCCGTGCAGGACGAAATCCCTACATCATTTGGGTTCCAGGCGTGGCAGGGTGTCCCGGTGTGAGCGACACAGGACTGATTTCCCTTCTAAGGCTTGGGAAAACGGCGCTTTTAGAAGACTCTGGTGCCTGAACCGGTGGAAATATTTAGTTTAGGGCCAGCTCTGGGATGTGGGGTTCAAAATCGCAGTGTTTGAGCTCCCCAGGTGCAGGGATGAGGAGGAGCGAGACCCGGGCAATCGACCCAAGCCGCCAAGAGGATTATTTTATACCGTGAATATCACTTTATATGGAGATTAGAAAGTTTGCTGAGGAGTTGCCTCTCTCTCTCCCTTGATGGCTGCCACCCTGAGCACTCCTCGCCCCGGTGCCGGAGCCCTGAGCCCTTCCCTTCCTCCCGAAGCCGCAGGGCTGGCAGTGTCCCACCTTTGCTGTCCCCTGCTGGGAGCGCCCGCCTTCCTCCTGATGGAATGGGCTGAGTATAATTGGTATCGGGATCAATATAGGTGCTTTAGAGTAATTAATATCAGGTATCTAGTCTTAGTCTATTATCTATTTACAGACCAACCCTTGGCTTTCCTTGTTTTTTCCCCACCCTCGATTCCCATTCCCGGCGTGGGAGGGGTCATCAGGTGGTAGGATAAACGTCTAAACCACAATGAATTCGTTGTGGGTTCCTCAAAGCAGAACACAGGGACAAGCAGAGGCACAAGGGGACAAGCCCACGTGCTAGAGAAGGCCCTTCTAGAATCATAGAACCGCTGAGGTTGGAAGGGACCTTTAAGATCATCAAGTCCAACCATTAACCCACCCTGACAACAGCCACTTCTAAACCCTGTCCCTAAGTGCCCCATCTACCCTTTTTTGAAACACCTCCAGGGACGGTGAATCCACCACCTCCCTGGGCAGCCTCTTCCAATGGTTAATAACCCTTTCCGTGAAAAAATGTTTCCTAATATCCAACCTAAACCTCCCCTGACACAACTTGAACCCGTTTCCTCTCGCCCTATCACCCTTCCTCTCCTAGAGATGCGCTCACCATTTTGTGCAGCGTCTCTGGGGCCCCTTTCACAGCTGCAATGTAACAGAGATCAGTCGAGCCGATCTTCTCGTACGACGCCAAGACAGACATTCTTTTCAGGGCACTGGCAAAATGAAAGCGCTGGTGAATTTTCAGTCCCTGAGTTTTAATACTTCTGGGGAAAACTTTCTCATCTGGAAACAAACAGATCAGGAAATCCTGAAAGGTTTCTCGGTATCAAAAGCAACATTCCCAAAGGAACCCATAGGTCGCCGAGATCGTATCAATTTCCTCTCCTTAGATAAAAGCGTACAGAGCTGGGAATTCTCCCTCGTGCCAAGAATTAAGGGACAAAACCAAACAGAAAACCTATGTGCATTCATATGAATACAGCAGGTTGAAGGTGTATTTACAGCAGATATTATTATCGCAGGTAAAAACCCCGAAGCAAAAAACCACAACGGTGGGATACGTATACAATATTTCCGGCAGATTTCTACTTCAGTTACCCGTGCCCGCGAAAGCCACGCAAAGAGAGCAGGAAGCCTCCAGAGAGACGTCCCGCAGCCCACGCTGAAACCCACACCCGTCACGTTCTCACCACTGCGACCTGCGCTGTCGCACCCTGGTTTTACTGGGTCGGCAAAATTGGAATTAAAGACGCCAGCCCGAGCACGCCAGTTGCCGAACGCGGCATCTGCAGTCCCGAGAACAAACTCCTACTGTTTGTTGTCCCTCAGACATGCAGTGGAAGGATCTCCACCGCCCCAAATCAGTTTCTGGGATCATACCAGCTGGAATTCACTCCTTGCTGGCATGAGGCATAGCAAACCTCCATAACCTAGCTAATTTCTCGCTCGGAACTGACAAAAACAGCGTTATTGTCATCACCCCCCCAAAAAACCCACCCCAAAGCATAGGTAAACCGAGCTCACGTATCAACCAGGGAGGAGTCAGAATCCCAAAGGATTTACCTTTGGTCAGGGTCCAGTCAACAGCCATCAACATCGCCTTCTCCAAGGGATCTCCCACCAGCGTCCCGTCATCCAACTGCACAAGCGAGTGGCAAGTAGCAATGGCTCGGTGGGTTTCTACGGGGATGTCAGATACCGGTGTCACCTCCTTCCCGTCCCTGCAGCATAAAAAAAAAGAAAAAATTCCTACTCTAACACAGTAAACAGCGAAGCTTCTCATGGGGAGATCAAAGCCACAGGAAATCTGGCGCCGTCTCAACTGCAAACGGTGCCAAAGCCCATCGTTTTCGCCAGCCTTCCAAAGCAAACTTGATTCAAACAGAACACTCGGAGCAGAGGCTTGAAGGAACGCGTTTAAGTAACCGTAGAATCAGAGGACTCTGATGTCTCTCTGCGGCAGAATCTGGCCTTCAGGCACAGTTCATTACGGCAGTGGAATGAGAAAACAGGATGCTGCTGCATGGAAGAGCAGCGAAGATCTCAGTTCCATAAAAAACTAAGAAGTCCCTCCCAAGACAATCAAATTCACAAGCCCTGAGCCCACAGTCGTTGCCAGAGACCAACAACCCCCTCTCCTTCCACTCCAATCCACTTCTTTCACTCTCCAAACCCCCGATTCTCTTCTCTTCTCCACTGGGATGGGCTTTCACTTGTGCCTGAGGAGTTCCCGCAGTGCCCAAAGCCCAGCAAATCACGTAACAAAAATCCCCCAGGACCTACCTGAGCCCAGCTACTCCTCTCACGACGAGGTGGTCGCTGGTTAACGTGCCCGTTTTGTCGAAACAGCAAACTTGCACTTTGCCTGCGAAGGGGATGCGGAAGGGCTCCGTACAGTACACATCTGGAAGAGAGGAGAGGAAATTCTGTGAGAGACGAGCTACAGCAAAGCCAGGACAGGACGCTCAGTGGCTTTTACCACAAGACAGGAGCCATCAGCGCGGTTCTCAGCTGGAGTTACTGAACCCTCAACTCCCCATTCGGAATTTTTGTGGCGTTTGAAACGGGAACAGACACCACGTGATGCAGTCCAACAGTCCTTGACCTCCCTATTATTCCATATACAGGAACCTGCTCAATGCAGAACTGCAGGACTGTCGAGCAAGCCGACTTTTGCATGAAGACATTCCCTCCTACGCTTGATTTAGGACCCACTTCAAAGCACGCGACTCCTAAATTCTTCGGGATTTAAACCCCCTCCCACACGCCAGCTCCAAACCCCATACTCTCACTGCGCAGAAACTGAGGAGACTACAGGAATTTCACACTCATTTCCTCGCCGACACCCCCCCCACCCCGGTGCCAGGCACAAGAAAAGAGTCCCGTTTTTGTTTCTGTGTTTAGGCTCGGTACTTACAGAGCTTGGCCAAGGCGATGAGGGAGGTGTTGACGGCCAGAGAGAGCTCAATGGGAAGCTCAGGTGGAACAACCGACGTCAGTATTAAAGTACACTCCAGGAAGAGCTTGTAACGGTTCCTGCTAGGATCCTTGGTGCCTAGGGAACGAGACGGGAGCCATGGATACCTCCTCGTCCTCAGACCGCGTGCCCCACAGAGCTAAGGTGAGTACCACAAAGAAGCTCACCTACCTAGGAAGGGCTGCGGGAGGGCAACAAAAGCATCCAGAATGCAGTGTGGGCCCCTACACTGAACCACTGGCGCAGCCCAACCCAGCTATTGTAACTCTCAGAAATTACGTCAACTTTGGTACAAGTCCTGTGTAGAGACCTGGAAGAGGCAAGAAGAAATCTCACCTTCGATCCAGACGTATGCTGCAGCAGCAATGGCAAAGACCAGCAGGAACAGGATGAAAATGAAGGTCTCTAAGTTATTGGCTGTCACTCTCTTCACCCCAAAGAGGATTGTACGTAGCAATTTCCCCTGAGAAGAACAGCCTTCAGTGCAAGAAGCTATCTCTGCAGCATGCAGCAGTTTGTTAAAAATAGCCATGAAACCCCATTTTAAAATTACACTCGGGCGTTTCGGTGCCAGAGCCTGAAAATTATTCCCACTTCTGCGATCTAGGCAGCAGCCTGGAGTCACCCATAATTAATCTGTTAAAAAAAAAAAAAAACCAACCCCAAACTCGTGGCTACATCATTAAGCTGATGATTTCTTTGAAGCAGTCTCCAATTTTCAATTGAAAAAGCTCCCTTTCACATCCCTAGTCTCTACAAACACACTTAATCGCCTTTTTCCAACAATTACCATTACAGAAACAGGGATAACCGGGAGCTGAAATACGCACATCGTGGGGGCAGTCACAACAGGAACCCTGACTCCCCACTCCCAGGCTTCCGCATCAACCAGCGGACTGTTTAGTTGACACACAGGGAAAAGACCGACCTTATTCATTCCTCTTCCAAACCCAAGTAATTCTCAGGCCCCGATCTGTATTTTCCCACTGCTGTATTTCGTAAGGATTTCCTTACAGCGAAGCGGCTGAACGACACGACCGGCATCACCGAGAGGACAGGTTCAAATCTCACCTGAGATGTGTTGAAGCCGGTCCTCAGCGCGTAGGCCACGCAGCCATTATCGACAGCTGGAGCAGGAATGAAGACAGCAAGCTTAGCTTAAATCTTGTATAGGCTTATCACAGAGAGAATACACTTGAAGCCTCACCCTCCTCTCACTTACAAAGAGGAATAAATAATCCAAGTAAACTCTTAGCAACCAGGCCAAAGAGACTGACTCAACGGCACCCTCCAAAAATTGCCGCAAAGCCACTTAAAATAAATCTACGGTATAAGACATGCCTTCTCGGAGGGAATTTGTGCAGGTACGTACGTTTCAGTCCTGTGCTGGCTTTCTGGGGCGGGATGTGCTGCACCACTTTTGTGCCCCCAAATATGATGTGTAGGCGGGAGTCTGTCTGCATGTCCAAGACGTGCTCTGGACTGAGATCCTCCACCGGCTCCTGCAGGACAACGCGCAGCTCTCAGGTTCACAGCTATCAACAAAGAAACTTCCAGCGCTCCTTTCTGTTCTTATCCCGCAAGACGCTCTCACTTCAGCCAAAGGTGGCCCGAGCTGAACCTAGACCCTCACGTGCCCTTCAGCTCCCGATCGCTCTGGGTTTAGAGCCTGGCATCCGGGGAAGTTCCGGTTTCGGGAGACTAGTTCACCCTTGGCACACTGAATTCAGCAAGGGAGGCTCTGCAAGCATTACTTTATCATTTTTAAGCCACCCACTGGCACAAAAAGGAGGAATATTAAGGGTTTGGAAGTGCTTTGCACTTGTCCCTCCTCCCACCTCCACCCAGCCAAAGGAATCCAGACTGGGGAATGCGTAGGAGGGCGATGCCATGCCCACACGACGGAGTTCAGACCCAAAGGCCGGAGACAAAACAGCCATTTCTGTTTCTCATTTACCAGAGACCATCCGTCACTGGTAGGGAGCCGACAGCAAACAGACCAGGCTGCTCGGGCCAGCATTCGAACAAAGAGACTGGCTGGCACTCGCCGATGCTGCAGCGGCTTGAATATTTGTACTTTTCCAGGTTGCAAGAAAGGGACAGGACAGAGGACATCTCACACAGACCTTCATCTGCGGCACGGACTCTCCCGTCAGCATAGCTTCATCTACAATACACCTGCCACGTAACAGCAGCACGTCACACGGCACTAGGTTTTCATGAGGAGATCGGCCTGCAATTCATAAATTAAAACTGAGAAGAAGCTCAGAGGCAGAAGCGACTATCATTTGGCGATCTGTCCGCCAGGGCACAGCCCTCCTTCAGTCTAGCGGAGATACAGGAGATTCCTAAAGCTTCCAGTCTCTCATGGCTGCCACGTCTACCACAGCACGTACCCACTCAGCATTGCTGAGAACCAAGAGGGTCTGAAGGTTATCGAGTCTCTTTTCGAGATCAGGAAAGTTTAAAATGAAGTCACTTAGTTCTTACTGCTGTTCAGGCTTCAAAGACCAGCACCACAGCCTGGGGCAATACAACATTAAAAAGGAAAAGAGGGTTAAGGGAGATCTGCCCTTCCCCTTTTCATTCCAGGAAGATATTGTCAGGTGGAAGGGAACTCTTCACCTTCACAACCCTAAGCTGAAGAATCTGAGGCTGATTTATCTAGGTATTTACCCTTCTTGGAGACAGCTAGCCAGTCCAAGAGATCACAGAATGGTTTGGGTGGGAAGGGACCTTAAAGACCCCCCAGCGCCACCCCCTGCCCTGGGCAGGGCCACCTCCCACCAGCCCAGGTTGCTCCAAGCCCCATCCAACCTGGCCTTGAACCCCTCCAGGGATGGGGCAGCCACAGCTTCTCTGGGCAACCTGGGCCAGGGGCTCACCGCCCTCACAGCCAAGAATTTCTTCCCCGTATCTCATCTAAATCTCCCCTCTTCCAGTTTAAAACCGTTCCCCCTCATGCCACCGCTTGCCTCCCTGATCCAGAGTCCCTCCCCAGCTTTCCTGGAGCCCCCTTTAAGAGCCAGCCCAAGGATTAATCTCTTGGAGCCTTGAATTGTGACACCTACGAATCAAAAGTCCTCAAAAGCACACGAGCAAGAGCGTGTGGATTTTTATGCCTAATTCAATTCGCTGCCTAACTCAACGCACTGGAAGGAATCTGATTTGAAACAAGCTCTTGCTTACAACCACGATGCAAGTCCTTACCAATGGAAACGATATCCCCTGGAATAATCTCATCACTGGAAATGGGGCGCCACTTGCGGTTTCTGTAAACCTGCGTGATAAAAAACAAAAAGCACTTTGAGAAGCCCTGCACGCGTCAGGAAAGGATCAGAGGAGAAAGAGGCGGGGAAAAAGGAACAGCAGATCAGTAAAAGACAGCTACATCAAAAGCTTTATCCACAATCCTCTCTGGGTCCGATTACCTGGATCATGTAGGGCTTGTTGCCCATTTTTCGAATCTCCGACATGTTCCTCATTTGCTGCTGGACCAGAGAAGCTTCAAACGCAACCAACATGGAGAGGGTGAAAACACTGTAATACCAGTATTCATCCAAGCACCACAAACCCACGCAGAACACCTGGGGGGAGAACAGCGCACAGAAGCTATTCTACTCTCTCTCAGAAAAGAAAAGCCTCCAATTTCTAGGACACTTTTTTTAAAGCTAACTTGGTACACGTTTCATTGTAGGAAGCCAGAAAACCAGAAAAATCACAGCAAGTCGTTAGGGAGAAACAGGGTCGTTCCCAGAAGTAAAATCAATACTACAGTGCAAGAACAGCATCTGTGCCCGATTTTAGAAAGCTGCCAGCAGATTTACTGCTCTCAAGGCAGGACTGTAAGGAATTCTTGCTTTTTTTTTAGCGGGGAGAAGCATTTACAGCTTTTTGTTTGCTCATTTTACCTGAAAGATGAAGAATGGAGCTGTAGCTCTTTCTTTAAAGAGTTCCAAGAACTCCGGCACCACCATCTCAGCCCTGGGAAAGAATTGAATCCTTATTAATCTAAAATTTCCAGATTCTCAGCAAAAGCCCAACCCAAAAGGCACCGGCAGCCCCTGGTGTCACACCAGGCTGTACTCCTGAATGTCCACAATCTCTCTATTTTCGATCACTTAGTTACAGTTAATTTGTTATATGCAATTAATTTCCATCTATAGCCCAACCTGGAGAAAACCCCTCTGTCCGACACCGCTCTCTGTCCTTCCAGGAATTTGAAGCAAGTGCTGGGAGCAATTGAAATTTAAAAACCAGGGCTAGAACCGTGGTCCAACACCTTTGTTCCTGACACAACTTCGGCAAAAAGAGATCTGCGCCTAGAAAACTCACTTGTTTGTACCGTATTTCTTCTCAGCTGCTCGGATATCTTTGTCCTCCTGATAACCTCGGGCATTCTGGTAGTAACAAAGGGGATGTTCCACAGGGAAAGCTACAGGAAGAAACTGTTTCTTGCCGTCTGTCTCATATGAGTATTTGATTTTCTGAAATTCAAAGGAAAGGGCTTCCTGCCCATCCTCACCCTGCAGAGAGGGAGGAAAAACCAACCAGTTGAACGCACGCCAAAGACTTCACTCCACGCATCGTCTGGCCTGAAGAAGGAAAGAAGCCCCAACCACCCTACATCTATAATTCTCCTTGTGTACACACACCAGGAAACACTGTGCAATCCCCAACATCCCCCATTTTTGATTGACTGCAGCTGACTTTTCCCTAATTACTTAAGTTAAAAGTCGATAAACTGCAAGCTGAGGGCACGATGTAGCAGTTCCCTGGCGCATGACAAACGTCGGCTCCGCTGCTGACAGCCGTATCCTCACCTGGTCTCTGTGGAGTGGCACCAGTTCTACTGAGCCGTTATTTGGGGTTGGCACAACTTTAGCCAATGTGGCTTTCTTAGGACAAGGTTCCTGAAACACAAACAAGACACGCTTCGTAAAGCGGACCCCACATTTCACACAGACCCCGAATTTCAATGAGTCAGGAGAAATTCTTCCTGGGTCAAATTAAGTCACACAGGGAAAAGAGCTCTTTGCAGCCGGGTGCTTTTCCAAAGCCATTGTTAGAATCAAACACGTTTTGGTGACAACATTCCCTCCCCAAAATGGTACCCTACCACCAAAAGAAGTACATTCAGTACTTCACTTGCAGTTAATGCACGTCAGGAAGACACGGTTACAATAGCGACAGCAAAAATGGCAACCAGCTGGTCCATTGTCAAAAGACAGAAGAATCAACACTGGCAGAGGCAGCCAGCCGCCTCCCTGAGCTCTCAACTCATCCCAGGCTGCCTGTGTGCAGACACATTGCTGGGCTCCCCGACACTGCTCTGGGGCTGGGGCCTGCCGAACACGGGCACCTCTCATAGAATGGTTTGGGTTAGAAAGGAGCTTAAAGACCCTCCTAGTGTCACCCCCTGCCCTGGGCAGGGCCACCTCCCACCAGCCCAGGTTGCCCAAAGCCCCGGCCAACCTGGCCTCGAACCCCTCCAGGGATGGGGCAGCCACAGCTTCTCTGTTCTGGCATCTCACCACCCTCCCAGCCATGAATTTCTTCTAATATCTGACCAAAATCTCCCCTTTTTCAGCTTAAACCCCTTCCCCCTTGTCCCACGGCTCCCCTCCCTGCTCCAGAGTCCCTCCCCAGCTTTCCCGCAGCCCCTTGAGGGACTGGAAGGGGCT
>VXBH01007983.1:123187-144999 GCA_013400035.1 Rynchops niger
AGCTCTCTCAGCCCACCCCACAGCAGAGGGGCTCCAGCTCTCTCCTTCCCCCCCGCTAACACACAGCCACGCTGCCCAAGCCCAGCTAAAGGGAGAAGTATTTCCGTGCAAAGCGGCTCTTCACGCCCCTCACCCTCATCGCGCCCGCCGGGGCTCTTACATGGCCGATGCGGCTCTGCCACGTCGCAAGAAACTTCGGCTCCCCCCAGCAGGAGACCGAACGCCCCCGCGCCCTCTGCTACCCCCGCACGACAGGAGAGCCCGCGGCGGGCGGCAAGAACCTCCCCGCGGGGCCGGTGATCAGCCCCGGAGGATTCTCCAGCGCGACCCAGCCCCGGGACTCACACTCACCCGGACGCAGGTGAGGGCGCAGTGAGCGTGCACCGACCACAGCCCCGAGAGCGCCGTCAGCAGATGGACCACACCGATGGCGGCGAGCGTCAGCAACGCGGCCTCGGGAGGCGCGGGACCCGGGCCCGGCCTCGGGCCTTCCTCCTCCGACACCGCCGCCGCCTCCCCCCATGCCGCCCACACGCGGGGTCCCCACAGCCACAACCAGGCCGGGTAAAGCCCCGCCACGAANCGGCGCAGCCTCGTCACTGCGCATGCGCAGCCGCCGCCCGCGGGACTGGCCGCACGCGCACAGCGGTAGCGCGGTGGCTGCGCGTGCGCATTCGCCGCCCGGGCGGCTTTACGCATGCGCACAGCGGTCTGCTGGTGGCTGCGCGTGCGCGGGGCGGCACGGCGGTGACCGCGCATGCGCAGAGCGCCGGCGGTGGAGCGGCGGCGGCGGAGCGGCGGCGGCGGCATGTGAGTGGAGGGCGGGGGGGGGAGCGGGCCGGACTAGGCCGCGCCGCCTTCCCCCCGCGTTAACTTTACCGTCTCCCCGCAGGCAGGCGGCCCTGGAGATCACGGCACGCTACTGCCGTAACGAGATGGAGGAGTATGGCCGGTGCGTGGCCGCCAGCCCGGCCTCCTGGCAGCGCGACTGTCACCGTCTGCGCCTCAGCATGTCCCGCTGCGCCGCCGCGCAGTGAGTGCGGGAGGGGCGGGCCGGGGTTGGGCCTGGGGCTGTCAGGGTTGGGCCTTGTGGCTCCTGGGAGCTGAGGGCCCCCGGTTTCGTCTCGCAGCCCCATCGTGCAGCAGATCCGGCAGGACTGCGCCGAGCCCTTCGCTGCCTTCGAGCAGTGCCTGAAGGAAAACCAAGCCTCCGTCATGAACTGCAGCGACCACGTCAACGCCTTCCTGCTCTGTGCCGACCAGGTGAAGCTCTCCACGTGAGGTGAGTTGTCGGGATGCAGAGCGGGGTTGCTTTCCCTCCAGGCCTGTGGTCCAGAGCTCAACAGCCATTCTCTATGTACTGTGTTTGGGAGCTGCTCATTTAGAATCATAGGTTGGTTGGGGTTAGAAAGGAGCTTAAAGACTATCCAGTGCCACCCCTGCCCTGGGCAGGGCCACCTCCCACCAGCCCGGGTTGCCCAAAGCCCCGTCCAACCTGGCCTTGAACCCCTCCAGGGATGGGGCAGCCACAGCTTCTCTGGGCAACCTGGGCCAGGGGCTCACCCCCCTCAACGTGAAGAATTTCTTTCTGTCTTGTCTAAATCTCCTCTTTTTCACCCTCTTGTCCCACGGCTCCCCTCCCTGCTCCAGAGTCCCTCCCCAGCTTTCCCGCAGCCCCTTTAGGGACTGGAAGGGGCTCCAAGGTCTCCCTGGAGCCTTCTTTTCTCCAGGCTGAACCCCCCCAGCTCAGCCCGGCCCCACAGCAGAGGGGCTCCAGCCCTCCCAGCATCTCCGGGGCCTCCTCTGGCCCCGCTCCTGCAGCTCTGTGTCCTTCCCACAGCCCCAGAGCTGGAGGCAGTGCTGCAGGGCGGTCTTCCTAGAGCAGAGCAGAGGGGCAGAATCCTCCCCTCTCGCCCTTCTGGGGATGTGGGGGGCTTTCTGGGCTACCAGCGCACATTGCTGGCTCATGACCAGCTTCTCCTCAACTCCCCAAGTCCTTCTTCTCAGGGTGGAACAGTGCAGCCCAGAATACACGTGCGCCTATATTTTCCTCCCACCCGCCTTCCATTCCTGTCTCAGAAAAACATAGAGCGGAGCCAGGAAGTTTATCGAGGCTAAAGGTGTGGTAATTCATTGGGGTGGCTTGTCAGGGGCTAGCAGTGGTGTGTGTGGCCGTTACGGACGGGAATGCAACAGCGAATTTCTCCAAATGGGTTGGTCCTTCTCGGTATCGGACTAAGCCGATACGCTGTGGCAAAAGGTTCTGGGATGAAAGCAGCCTTCGTGAGATGAAGTCATGTTTTTTGTCGGTGTGTTAATTAGCCTGGTCATCAGTTTTGTACCGTAATTACAGAGAACGGTTTTGATGGGGTAGGTCAGCTTGCAGCGCTCTGCCAAAGATCTTGTGTATGTCTCTGGAGCAGCGTTGGTTGGTAAGCATGTAAAAATCACCGGAATGTGATGCGCTCCCGTCGCCGGATGTGGCAATCGACCGTGCCTCATAACTAGGGTGCTGCGTCCGCACAGAGCCCACCTGACGCTTTTATTTGTGCTGTTTTTTCTTTCCATAGGGGTGCCTTGGAATTAAAATTCATCCTCGGGAGCAAATGAAAAGTCTTTCTGTACTCTGGACTATCGTTCCAATGCGTGGTTGGGTTGGTTTTTCCCCTCTGAAAGATGAAGCGCAGCCCTGCGATGTGCTTCTCTTGGTTCTGGTCGCACTACGCTTGTCTTCAGCGGGCAGCAGGACTCTGACCAGGACATCAGAGCATTCCTCATCCGTCGGCACTTGCGTGCTGCTAACGCTGGGTTTTGTCTGCCGAGTTGCCTCTTTATAAGTAAATAAATTACAGAACTGTGGTGAAGTGACACCAAAGGATCACCAGCAACCTCCAGATGTGCTTGAATAAGAACCAAAAGGTAAAATCAGCCCTTGCCTCTTTTTCTGCGCTCTGTGTTCTTCATCAGTTCCTTTGATAATTAAGCACCTTATTTTCCTTCGTCCCAATAAAAAAAAACAAACCACTTTTCAAGATCCAAAAGCCAGTTCTGGCTTTTCCCGCTGACGATGGAAGCTGCTCTCTGAGCTGGACCGACTACAGGGACATTTCTTTGACATTAAATGTCCCAGCTTGACCCACTTGAAAACATCCTGTGCGACTCCCGGTTTTGGGGGTGCTGGGAGGGGTTGTAGCCCCGTGCCTTCTGCTGGTTTAGAACAGCAGAGGGAGTCTTCCCGCCGGCAGAGACGGCAGAAAAAACTGCGGACTTCAGAGCACTGGCTGCTCCATCGACACCGCGACGGAGATCTTCTCATGCAGGGGTGTCGGGGGACACCTCCGTTGTTCTTACACGGGGGAACAAAGAGCCCAGCTCTAAGGAGAGGTGGTTTCTGGGCTGTAGCTAGTGGAAACGAAAATTAAAACAATACGAGAAACAGTGGATGGTCTAACGAGGAGCGGGATTAAGACCTGGGGCTCGTGAGGTGTGTGAGCACTTGTGTGCAGGGAGAGTTTCGGGGCGCTGCGAGCCAGGTCTGCCCCGGGATGCCGCGTCGGAGAATCACTGTTTAATGTGGTATCTCTTCAGTGGGGCTGAGAATCTCTCCCAGCAGAAGTTTAAACCTTGGAAAGTCCTTTGGGACTTTCGAGACCAGGTCTGAGGAAGGAGAAATATGTTTTTAGGACCTAATTGTACAAATGCAGCTTCAGAGGAACAGCTTTGCTGCTGTCCAGAGTAGGAGCTTGGTCTTCCAGAAGAGCTGCAGGGAACCATAGAGCAAAAATTTCCAGCAGAGTTACTGGGAGCCATAAACCGAAGTTTTCCAGAAGCGTGCAAAGAGCGGATGACACGCAGAGACTCGTGTACGGCACCGGCAGAGTCTTTCTCTGAAAGCACAGCGCAGCTTTGCTGCGTTTGCGAGGGGGTTTTTTGGACCTCTAAGAGAGGGTGAGGCATCGACCGGGAAACTTGGCTTTGACATGGTTCCCAGGGGTTCATACCCCCTTCCTGGGACACATCAATCCTTACCCGTGTTTTCAGCCAGGCGTAAGTCCAAGCGTTCGCCTTTGAGCCTCTGGTGCTTGGCAAACATCGCTTGGCGTTTTCCAGTTGGGCAGAGTTTTAACTCCTTTGGGGAGAGGGACGGCGGATTTCGGTTGATCTGTTCCAGCTTCTAGCAGAGCCCGAATCACAGAGCCGGCTGTCGGCGTCGCCGTTGGCTGTCTCACAGCGGTGCCTGCGTTTCAGCAGCGGTGGGAACGTAGGAAGACGCTGAAGTCGTGTCTAAAAACATACAGGCGCGCTTGCAGAAAACTCTTGTTTGATTTTATCACACGCCGCGCGTTTGAAATGTAAAGGGAGAAAAGTTGGGAGAAAAAGGTGACGGCAGCTTTGCTTCGAAATGACCCTGGGGGGGGGAGCAAGTGCTACCAGAAAAGGGGGGNTGAGTCTTTTGAGTTTTATTTATACCAGGCAGCACCCCATTAAGTCAGAAATGTCGGTGGCGTGAATAGCTTTATTAAGGATGCCGTTATACAGGAGCGAAGGTGCTTTACATGTTGTTGACATTGTATTGAAATGTCAGCCTGTCAGCAGAAAAGCCGTTTTTCATTATGTTTAAGGTGCGCTGGGCCCCCTCTTAAGCCCAGTTACGCTTCCACCTTCCCGGGAGCCTGAGCCACTCTGTTATTACTTGCTCGAACGCGTTAACTGCTGAGCTGCCGGGCACTTGCTGTTGTCGCCCGCCAGCCAGACCCTCGCGGGGTTCCATGAACACGTTACTATGGAGAGGGAGGTGCCGCTCCACCCCGTTTCCGTGTTTCGTCGAGGAGAGAAACGCTTCTGGAGAAATGTGTTAGTGAGGCAGCTGCGAGTTTTATTCGCAATAAAGAATGTCCTCGTACGTCTTTCCCTGCGCGTGTGGATTAAGTGTAAAATAACGGCACGTAGCGGAGAAGGACGGAACCTTCCCGTGGAGGGAAGTATTGTGGTGATGGTCACTACCTGAAATCGTTGCCTTCCTCAGTTTAACCGGCTCCCTTGGAGAAGTTTCCTGATCAAATCAACTTGTAGCCCTGGCAAATTTGGCAAATTCCTTTGTGAAAAGCGAAAAGAATACCAAGGGTTTCCTTTCCGTCAAGTGGATGTGCCGGGGAATGACTGGAAGAAGACAGGGAGTGTTCTCTCGCCTTCCTCGTAGCCTCGCAGGAATATATACCCGCAGTGCTACGTCATTAATCGGTTTAATTCTCCATTAGGCAGAGGGGCCTCAGACTTCTTTAAGAGGGAACAGGAGTTTTGCAGCTCTCCCTTCTTTCTAACTGCACGGGCTGCCCGCTCTTGCCGCTCGCTGGAATAAACTCGGAGTGGGAATTACAGCTATTCCTGGAGCTGAGAAGCGTAAGGGGAGGGCTGCTGTGGATCTGACTGGCTTGGCTGCGCGGTAGCAGCTGGAAATAAGGCAAAGCCGTATACAGAGGGTGGGGAAAACATCCCCGGGAGCGTCGGGAAAAGCTGTTCTTTCCAAATCCAGCTGTTGTTGTTTTGGTTCTGTCACTGGAAACGTTAAAAGCTCAAAGGAGCCTGGGTTGCTCCCGTGTCTTTTCACAAGGTGTAAAGAGGGAGACCTCTGAGAATTAAGCAAGAATTAGGGTCCTAGGAAGCGTTCCCTCCATTTCTTCTACCACAGGATTATGACAGTGTCTCGTACCTCGTAGTTTGATTAGGACAGGACCATGGAAGCAAGTGCAGGGAGCCGCTAGGACAATTACAGCTAAAGGAAAGCTAAACAAGGGAAAAAAGTCCTCGGGGCAGTCAGCGTGGTGGGTTCAGCTTGGTCTCCAAAGGCTGCAAAGAGATTCAGCTACACTGATAACGAAGTGAATAAGCCCCTGTTTCCCAGAGCGGGAGACTTGGGGCGGGGGAAGAAAGATGGAGAGCAGGATTCGGATAGATTGGTCCCCTCCCATCCTCCCAAACACAAACCAGAGCAGAAATAAACGCGGAAGCCCCGCAGTCCCGCGGAGAAGAACCCAAAGGAGCAAATTCTAAGATGGTTGAGAGCGGTTGAGGAAGCGGTGCCAGACTGGTGCGGGCCTTCTCGCTCGGGGGTTAATTATTGTAAAGGATCCTTCATTCACACCGGTCTCTTTGTGTCGCTGTCGTCCCCGTTTCCCGTCCTCTGGCGTGGGCTTTGCCGTTCTCTGCTTGGTTTCCGTCTCCTGGTTCTGTGTTTCCTCCACTTCTGGGTGTTCTCCACTCAAGCGTGCGGTTTGGCTGGTGGGTAAGCAAACTGGATGTCATTTTTTTTTTTTTTTTTCTGTTTTAACTCACCCACTGTCTGTCTGTGCGGCCCCGGGAGCTAGTCCTAACATGTTCCGTGTCTCCGTTTACTCATCTCTGAAATAAATGACACCAACTGGGCTGGGGAGTAATGAGGGATAATTAATTAATGCACGCAAGGAGTTCAGAGGGCCTTAACGACGAGAAACCCAAGGATCATTAGGTTCGTTAATTCTCTGCTTTGTTTTTCCTCCATTTCTTCTTGGTTTAGGTCTCTCAGAATGTGAAGTTAAGTGTGTCAGGGCCTTTTTCAGCCCGTTGCTTTAACTCCTGTTGATGTCACTTCTCCTTTCAAGTGGAACTTTAAAACCAATAAGGTAAATTACACATGATGCTAGAATGAGGAACTAACAAAAACATCTCTTTAATTTTTCATCCAGAAAATATTCTCGTTTTACACTCTGCTTCTCTTACTTAAAGGAACCATAAATCAGCGTGTTCCTTTGGTGTTTGCAGTCACGGGGAGAGATTTAGTGCTGCTGGCAAGCCCCGGGTCTCAAACGGGCAACTGTCGAGGGCAGAGCGCTGTGCGGAGCCACATTCCATTCGCACACGCGTTTGCTTTCCTTGGCTGCCGTCCAGGTGATTTTTTTTTTATTATTATTTTTTTTTATTATTATTTGGGAGTCACTCGTGAGCACGAGGGAAATAGGGTGGGCAGAGGGGAGCGTTTTTCATCCCCTTGGTCAGCCTGTCGCCTCGACCGGCTTTTATTCGCCTTTAGTCTCCTTGTCTGCAAAGACGGGAGAGAAGCACGCGCTGGGCGCTTCAGAGAGCGGTGGACTTTCCCAAACCCGCCGCAGCAATTAGGTGGGCGCGTCAACAGCCGCGCACCTGCACCTCCCTGCGCCATGGGAGCGGTTGTTCGGTCCCTTCACCGCGCAGAGCGAAAAGGGGAAAGCCAAAAAGCGCGGATGATGCCCAAGGTGCCTGTGATTCCGTTCTTGGCTCTGCTGCAGAGCGAGCGTGGCCTCTTCCTGCTGGTTCCTCTGGAATACGCATTCCCCAAGTCCTACGACAGCCGTGAGACACAATTCCCGGCTGGCCGTAGGTGCTTTGGGACGCACGCCGATACCCCGAGGCTGCCAGAGGGTCAGATCCCTTCTGCATCCGCACACGAAGCTACTTCTGCCTCTTAATGCTCGCAGCGCTCCTCTCGCTGTCTCCCTCTCCTCTCTTGTCGAGGCGACTTCCAGCTGCAAGAGGCGGTTGGGAGTAGATTCACCTGCGGCCACTGAGCTCCGGTACCCGGCTGTTGACGCGAAAAGCAGCTCTGTCCTTTGGAAGGAGAAGCCGCGGGACTCGTTGGGCCAGCCCGACAGCTCTGGGGCCGGCGTCCGCCCTTCTGATTTCTGCTCGTTTGAGACAGAATCGGGCCTCAAAATTGGAGAGCACCTGCAAACCTAACTGGTGCTCCTTCCTTTCCTTAGCTCTAGGGCCTGAATCTCATCACCGGCTCTTGTACTCGAACTCCCTCGTCACCACCAGGCTCCTTCGCACCAGGCCCAGCCCAGCTCTTCACCGTATTTCTTCACATGGGGTTCCTAGTCCCTCCTGCAACTAATTAACTCCCGCTATGGAGTTTCCCGACTCCATCAAGGTACGAACGGCCGCCAACACTAGTCGCTCCTTTGCTCCAGGATACCTAGTCCCTGGGAAAGGTGACGGATTCCTGGGAAAATCCAACCTTCGGGGGACCGCAGGGAGCCAGCGGGCTGCTCGTGCATGCAGTTTGTCTGCCTGGGCTGAGGCAAGCTTCACATTTCCAGCACTTCGGTTTGCTTTTTATTTTTTTTTTAATTTTCAAATGTACATGCAAAAAAAAACAAAAACCAAAAAAAAAAACCCCAAAACCAAACCAAAAAACCCAAACCATCGGCACATCACAGCACTAGATCACAAGGAAAAAGGGGTGGGGTGTCAGTGGGTGAAGCTGGCTCTGGTCTTTGGGAGAAACATCAATTTGCACATAGTTCACCGTAACATTCTCTTAAAACTTAATCTAAACTGAGAGCGTCTCTAGTGCAAGAGCCTCTAAAAGTAACATACAGCTCGAGGAAAGGGGGTTTTTTTTGTTTCTTAGGGGTGGACGGCCACACAACAAAGGTGGGAGTCGCCCGACGGCAGCAGCGGGGTCTAGAGCTTGTCTGTCTGGGCAAACACGTGTCATAAATAGCTGTTTCTGCAAAAGGCTCCCCCTTTTCCTTCGTAAAAAGAAATGTCAAAGTGTCCGTAAACTATGTACACGACTGCCTTTTGGGGAGAGACGTTGTCTGATACCGAGAGCAAAGGGAAGTCCAGCTACGGAACCTGGCACCGTAAACCCAAGGGGAGGTGACTGCACGTTCAGCACGTGTCGCCTTCGCGCAGCTTTGTCGGAGGGGAAGCGACGGCGGAGCGAGCGGTGTACGGGCGGGGGTTCTGCTGCGCGCCGTTCTTCGGGTCGCTTCTCTGCCGGTAGTCGAGAAGGTGAAAAAGCCCTGCTAAAAAGCAAAACGCTCCAGGACCGCGTCTCCTTCCATCCCCAAATCCAGGATCGTGTAGTTCCTGGGAATCTTCCTCCGCAACTGCAGACAACAAAAATTAGCCGTTTTCTCTTTGTTTTTCATCACGGGGGGTGGGGTGGGGCGTTACACACCTGTAAAACGAGACTGAGAAGCCCGCGAAGGCTTTAGAAGTAAAACACCGCACACAGAAAGGTCAGTCAGCCAGGTTCTCGGGCTGCACCGTTAAACTCGCGGCTCTGGAGATCCGAGATTTAAAACTTAAGTCATTCTTTCCTTTCGGAGTCGTCTGCCCGTCGTTGCGTTCAAATAAGACGAGGGAAGGTTCGCGCTGGAGGACCGTACCCCTTCAGCGTGGACGCTGTGAGCAGGCTCGTGGGAAAACCTGACCTTTCCAGGAATACCGGCTGTCCTTCACGGATATCAAGAACCAAATCCCAGACTTTGGGTCCTAGGCAGGAGAAGAAAGAATTTCCCTTTGGTAATAATTCAGGCTTGCGTTTCTCTGCTCTCTCTCCGTCTTGCCCTTTTTGTGGGTACGCATCTTAGCGCCCACCTGCTTCTTTTAACTCGCCTGCCTCCGGGCGTGCTGATGGGTAGAAAAATGGATTATTCCTTTCGATCCGGAGCGGAGACGTGCTTTTCTCTTGGCCGAGCCCTGGTGTCACCCCTGGCTTGCCCTGGAAGGGGAAAAACCAAAGGTGGCCGCTTGGGAGTGAAGCGACTTGGCAGGGACGCGGCGCGGGATAACGCAATCCAGTTTCTTTCCCTCCTCGCTTGGCGGTGGGACGCGAGGGGGCTGGGTGCGATGGCCTTCCGTGAGCCGGGAGCTCGGGCAGGGTGGGAAAATCCCTCTGCGGCCAGACCTACAGAGGGAGGGCTTCCCAGCAGGCAGACGTTGAGAGCAAAAGCTTTTCGCTTTGCTGCTTTAAGGGAAAAAAAAAAAAAAAGAAACAGAAATTCCCGTGGCTGGCGGCTGTGATTTTGGGAGAAGTGGTGTTCGTGCCGTCCGTAAAGGGAGGCAAGCTGCCCCGTCAGACTGACATAAAGGCGACAGGGGGCTCGCGGTGCGTGTGTGACACTTCTCTTGGCATCCGTCGACACGGCAGAGGATCAACGTTCTGGTGTTTCTCCGGGCAGATATCCAAGCATAGCCGTTTCAATCAGGGGCCAAATTTCTGAAACGTCAAACGTTAAGAAACTGTCCTGGGCCAACTGATGGCCAGAAAACCGCGGAAGCAGCAGCGACACCCTTTCGAGAGGTCTCGGGACCTGGCGTTTTGCTGTGGAAGATTCACCTTGTCCCATGAAGCCGGCGTCTGGATTGGGGAATGAGGCAAAAGAGCCCAGCGAGCAGCTCGGCTGCAACCACAACTTAAATAAACGGAATTCTTGTGGGAAGGGCACCTCCTGCTTCTAGGGGCGGCTCTGGTTAGCTTGGCCAGTCTTTGTTTGCAGGACGTTAACGCTCAAAAGCTTAAACACTGGACAAACTGCTAAAGTTACAGCTAAACGACATCGTACCGTCGATCTACTCGGGGCTAGGAAAAAGGAGAGAGGCGATCCAAAGCCCTTCGGGCTGTGAAGGGTCTCCGTGGATTAGGGCTTTTGCGTGTGGCGGATCTAGTCGCCTCCTCCGTCGTGCAGTGCTCAAGGAATGTCTTTGAAGGTCTCAGTCGTGTTTCTTCTCCCTCACCCTCCTTCTGAATTTGAAGCAGCAGCCACCCGAGAGACTCGTGAAGAGTTGGGAGCTTTTTTATGGTCAGGAGGTGAAGTAGGAGCTCTGCATGGAGTAGAGTCGGTCAATGGGGTTGCCCACGCGGGCTTGGAGGAGGTTGGCTTCGGCCGTTGACAGCAGGCAGTCTCCCAGGTGGCTGATGCTGTCACTGTCCATGTCGTGAAAAACTCCTTCTGAGTCTAGAAGAGGAAGGAAAAGGAAAGAGGTGAGCGTGGAGGTGGCATGAGCAAAAGGGGGACAGCAGGGCCGTGTTTCACCTGGAGCCGCGGTCACCCTGAGTGGGTCTGAGGTGAGCCCCACACGCCGGACCAGCTTTAGGCAAAACTCTTTCCTCCCTCACCCAAACGTTTCCTCTTGGATGGAGGGTAAGACCCCGGCCTCGCTCCCCGGCCCCCAGCAGAGGCTCTGGCCTCACCAAACATCTGAGAAAGGCTCAGCACGAAGTCCAAGCCCTGGGAAGTGCTCGCTGCTGCTGGCTTTTGTCCCAGCAGAGCTGGCTTTTCGTCCCTTGGGCTGCTACGCGCAGCTTCGGTGCAGAGACGGGACAATCTCCCCCACCGCTCTCCTACCGTAGGGGTGCAGATGGTCTCCTGGCAGCTGGGGGGGCGTCAGCCCTTGTCTGTACAAGTCCGTGCTGTAGCCGTTCTGATCCAGGGGCAGCAGCTGCTGCTGGGGGATCCGGGGGTAGGGGACCATGAGCCCATCCAGGCCGTGCACGCTTGCGCCGTCTAAAGACACAACCAGTGGGACAGGGTGAAGCGAAGGGTGCGCAGAGCCCTGTCGCAATAACGTTCTTTACGTCGCTGCAGCGCTATTTGGTGGTCTGGCTCTGGACCAGCACCGCAGGGTGCCTACGTGCCAAAAAACCCCGTCGTCTTCTAAAAAGAGGAGACAACGTGCTGCATCACGAGTACCGTCCTGGGTTGAGCGCCACAGGACTAACTCCTCTTCTAAAGCTTGGGGGAACTCCACTTTTGGAAGACTCTGGTCTTCTGGTGGAGATATTTAGTTTAGAGCCAGCTCTGGGATGTGGGGTTCAAAGTCTCGGCGTTTTCGAGCCTTGCCAGGCACGGGGACGAGGAGGAGCAAGACCCGGACATTTGACCCACGCTGCCAACGGGATTATTTTATACCATGAACGTCACATGATATAGAAATCAGAAAGTTTGCGGAGGAGTTTTTCCTGCCATCCTGAGCACTCCTCGCCCCGGTGCCAGAGCCCTGAGCCCTTCCCTTCCTCCCGAAGCCGCAGGGCTGGCAGTGTCCCACCTTTGCCGTCCCCTGCTGGGAGCGCCCGCCTTCCTCCTGATGGAATGGGCTGAGTATAATCCTTGTTTATCGTATATTAGTATCGGGATGAATACTCATCCTTTATTATTATTGTTAATTATTTAGTCTTTCCCTATTAAATCTATTTATATTTCAACCCTTGTGTTTCCTCCTTTTCCCCGATTCCCCTTCCCGGTTGGGGAGGGGTCATGGGGTGGATAGAACGATTGTCTAAGTGACAACCATTTGTGTTGGTTTTGGGTTTTTTGTTGTGTGTATGGTTGGACTCGGTGATCTCAAAGGTCCTTTCCAACCATGAAGATTCTATGATTCTACGACAGTAAATTGTTACGGGTTTTCTCAAAGCGTAACAAATGCCCGCAAGCCTCGCTGAACGTCACCCCCTCATCCCACGGCAATTCCCTTGCAACCTGCCGGCTTTTTGCTCATCTCTTCCCGCGCGCGTTCTCTCGCCAACGCGTCCGGCTCAATCCCCTCCTGCACCCCCAGCGCCGTCACCGTGCGTGGTGGCCCCCTCACCTTCACTGTCGTCATTGCTCTGCCGGCTGTTGCGACCGGTCCCTCTCCCGCTCCCTAAGCGAGGGTTGCCCAGCTGGTCTTGCTCCTGCTGTTGCTGCTGCTGCTGTTGTTGCCTGCGAGCGATCTTCTTCATCTGCAAGGAGACGGAGACCCGGGCTTTGAGGTTCTGACTGAGAGGGGAGGAGAGCGGGTTGCGTTTAACACGACAGCGGACCCCTGCCTTTCCGAGAGACCAAGCGCTCCCACGGCGTAACCCTGCTCGGACTCCTCTACATTCTGCAAAATTAGAAACGTTCCGACTTCTAGACGAAAGAAGTGGGAAATCCTTCGAGGCTCTTTAGAGCAAGGGGGGAAAAAGCAAGTAGAGTAATAAAAAAAAAAAACCAACCCAACGTGAAAAATGTTAAGCCCCGCAAACATCTATAATTAATGAAGTTTTGTATTTCTCTTCAAGCTTTCGCTACTACTAGATACATGTTGTAGGACTAGGCGGACCTGGGGATGGTCTTGTGTAGCTGTTCTTCTAAGGACTTTCTCTTTTTCTAAGCTATTTGACATTTCCTTTAAATTGAACGAGGGTGTTTGATAGCCCACAGGTACGCAGCGCCCAGCTGTGGCACGGGAACCGTCACTCACCTTGGCTCTTTGGTTCTGGAACCAGACCTGTACCACCCGCACGGTCAAGCCCGTCTCGGCTGCCAGGGTCTCCCTTACCTGTCCACAAAACCCGGAGAGCTCAATCAGAACTTAACTTGCACTTAAAAGGCGCCAAGCCAGCAGCTGTGCCGAGCGGCCTCCTTATACCTTTCTGCAAGGTTTCGAGGAAACCTCGAAGGAGGCCTTGAACGCCCGACGCTGCTGGGTGGTGAGGATGGTGCGCGGGCGCTTGGAGCGCTTGTGGTCTTTTCCCTCCTCGCTGCCTTTGCCGTGCGAGTGGCTGCCGTCTTCGTCCTCGCTTTTCACTGCAAGGGGAGATGAGCAGCGGTGATTCAGCAGAGAGTGGCCTTTCTGGGCCATCTCCCAGGGCAAAGGATTGAGAGTTTTGCTCCTTCCAAGGTGCGATTCAGAGCAGAAGCGCAGAACGGAGCCAGCGAAGCTCGTGGGCTGAGCTGTGGCTCTAGGGCAACGCTGTCAATTCGGAGACAGAGCTGATGGGCCACCTTGGCCCCGGGCCATCCATCCTGTAATGTCTCAGAGCAGCCCACCCAAACCTCTCCAGATCAGCCAAGTAGATCTCAGCAGCCTGGTACCCCCCTGGCTGCCTATCACCAAGGGAACAAGATGCTACAACCTCCCCCTGCCTCTGTCTCCTCTCTCTGAAACCTTCCCTAGAGTTAATTAGGGACCCGGCGGTACCTGCCCTCTACAAGGTTCACCCTGGTTTCCCCACCCTCAGCACCGTTCCAGCCCCTCACCGGACTCGGTGGGTGCCGGGCTGATAGCGCTCAGCATCTCCTTCTCCTTCTCGTAGTCGCTGCGACACAGCAGCTGCCCCTCCTTGAGCACAAACTCGTCTCCCCGCTGCAGGCGCCGCTCACACTCGCAGCAGTAGAAGCAGTGAACGTGGTAGACGTTCTCCAACACCCGCATGATGAGCTCGGAGGGGGCGATGGCCTTCAAGCAGCTGCTGCACTTGGTCTGGAAGAGCCTGCAAAGAAGGTCCCGGTGGTTAGACACTTGGACAAGGGAGATCAGCCCTGGGTTGGGGCTCGGGAAGCCGAGGGAAGAAGTGGGTGGATGTTTGAAACTGTGGTAGCACATCCCAGCAAGGAACGTACATCCCAAGGGTGTTTTGGGGCTTTCTTGACACTCCCGTTGCACCAGGGAGGAAGGAGAACTTGCCTGGTCCAACAGGAGAGAGGTCTATGTCCCCTCTTCCTCCCTAGGGCTGTTCGCTGCCGGGCTTTGTTAGGTCGCTCCTTCTGAGAGGACTTAATGGACCCCTCCAGGAGCGTCCCCAGGGGCCTGGAGGGGCTTTACGGAGGGAGTCCCACCGGGGAGGCTGTTTGTGCCCCACACCGTGTCCAGCGAGAGAAATAAACAACCGCTGAGCGCCCCGCGTACCGAGCAGATGGTTCTGATGAAGTAATTTGGGATCTAAACAAATGTGAGCGGTGGTGGCTGCCGGCTGACAGCTTCTATTTAGCCACTTGACAAGAGAAAGTAATAAAATAGGGATTAATTAGGCTGTTGTTTAAACACACAGGATCTTCCCCACCAGCAGGGAACTCATAAACTGGGATTGAGAACAAGACTGGGTTAATCCTCCTGGCAAACTCTGTGGAGCAGGATGAAGAGGCTTACAGGGGTGGGCTCAGCCCTTCCAAATACCACCGTGGATTTGTGCTGTGCGGTGGCTTTCGGCTGAAGTGTCTGGGCCGTTCCAACTGGAGCGGTGTGGGATTTCTCGCCCCTTTGTGTGAGTGTGTTTGCGTGCCTGTTCCTCTCTCCCTCCCTGTCTCTCTCTTCCTCTCCCCCTTTTTGTCTTTCCATAAGTCGCGCTTGAAAAATAATAATCGATCTGGGGTTGGAAAAGCTGGGAGTAAAGAGCAGCCTTTTAACCACAACCTCTCACTGCCTTAACGAAGGAGCAAACTGGGAGCGTGTTCCGGGCACAATCCCAGCCCAAATCTGGGCCGAATCCAAATTTCTAACACCAGCATCCTTCTGTTACAGCAGAAAAAAAATAAAAAAGACCCAACCATAGAGCCAGTCCGCGATGACGGCTCTCCGGGATCGGTCAGGAACACGTGAGATGTTACTCAACGTCAAGTTTTTAACGTTCCCGGACTTTTAGCCCAGATGAAAGCTCACGGTCCTGCAGTCTCCCCCCGTGCTCATTGCAACCCGGAGGATCTCGCCCAGGGATTCCCACCTCAAGCCAGTTCGCCGGCGGGGGGTGCACAGCGAAGACCAGCCAGTCGCCGTCTGGAGGCTCCCAGCGAAGGAGGATCTGTCCCCATCCGTCTGGAAGACATTCCAGAGGCCACCTCCCTCCTCATTCCTTATTTCCAATTTGACTCTTCCTTTATTCCGTGCCCAGCGACTAGAACTTTGTCGATACAGATAAAGACTTCGTCACGTCTTTATCTTCTTGAGAACCACTTATAATTAGTTCTGCCCGTTGTGGGTGATGGAACTATTCTTCTTCCCAGCTTTCTGTCCCTTATCCTTCCAACAAGTGGTTTAAAAGTGAGTACTGGCTTTTGTTTTTTTGCATCTCGGCTGGGAGAAATACTGTCCCCAAAGAATGATCGGCCTTGGCTTCGCTCTGTGCCGTCGTGTAGCTGGGTCTAGTGACACAAGTATCATCTGACTTTGAGACAAGCTGTCCCCAGGCTCCCGTCTGCTCTTGCCGTGTTTTTTGGAGATGGATTTGCTCCTGTAGCGCCCCCGGGACAAGCTGGTTCTGCCCCACAGCCCCAAATCCCGGGACGGACGCATTTAAGAACATGGACCTGACAAACAGCAACTTTCCTTCGGTATTGAAGTGTTCAACCTGACCTGACGCCAAGTAAGGAACAGGATAGTTTAGGAAAACACTGATGGAAAACTCCCTCTCTCGTTCCACACTTGTGTTTGCTTAATTATTTGTTATCCGTATAGATACTGGAGCATTCCCTGGGTCCTTTCGTATTTCCAGCCTCAGTGATATCGCCGGTTCCTTGAGGAAAACATCCAGAATATCGCTTAGCCAAGGCAGGTAGAGGAGAGCTTGGAGCGCGATGTGCCTCTACCTGCGGGCAGGCTGGTAGCGAGAGGGATGGAGGAGAACCAGGAAAGGTGAAAACAGATGTCAGAGCTGGGAAAGGAGTCCTGTTCACCTGCAAGGCACCCAGCCGGTTCCTCCCGCTGCCGTCGGGACGAGGCACTTAGCAAGCCTGACTTCAAGATGCTGTCATGTGCCAGATTTCCATGAAAAGGGCTTTTTTTTTTTTTTGCGGCTATCAGGTGAGGGAAGCGCCGTGACTGCGGCGTAACTCAATAACGCTTTTGGCGTCGCAAGGCTCGCGCCTTCCCATCTCCCAGCTAAGCCCCGAAAACAAATCCGCTCCGCTTTGTACTAATTGAAGAAAACATTCAGCAAGCAGCTCATAAACACGGTGTCAGCTCGCATTACACAAAATTAAAATTCTCAGCCCCTCCAACACCAGGAATTCCTAAAGAGGCTGGTTTTAATATTGCCTGAATCCGTTTAAGTCAAGGTAATATTGTTTAGGTTGCCATAGGAACAAAATACATCTCCGTTGCTGGCAGTGGGTTACGAGGAGGCTTGGGAGACGGTGGCTACACGACGTCTAGAAGCGGCCGCCTGCAGAAACTACGCTGAGGGACAGCCCGAAAAATAAGCACCTTCCCAGGTTCCTAGTGAAAAGTGCTTTTAGGAACCGGAGCGGCCCGAGCAGGATCTCTGCGTGCTCGCGAAGGAGAGAAGAGCCTCGGCAGCAGCAGGACTGTGTCTAAGCGCCCGTAACTCACAAAAACTATATCCCGCTTCTTTTGGAAGGACCTTTATGCTGCCTAAGTCCCATCGTCCGCGTGCCTCCACTTCTGTTTTGACCAAGTCTCCCCGTGTCCTTACTCAACACTCTCGTTTCCTCAAAATCCCAGCCCAGATTGATTTCTGTTCAAGACTTATTTTTTTCTGTTCAAGATGGGACTTTGAGCAACCTGGTCTGGTGGGAGGTGTCCCTGCCCAGGGCAGGGGGTTGGAACTAGATGATCTCTAAGGTCCTTTCCAACCCAAGGTCCTCCATCTGGGTCAGGGCAATCCCAAGCACCGATAGAGGTTGGGCAGCGACTGGCTTGAGAGCAGCCCTGAAGAAAAGGACTTGGGGGTGCCGGCGGACGAGAGGCTCCACATGAGCCGTCAGTGTGCGCTAGCGGCCCAGAAAGCCCATCGTATCCTGGGCCGCATCAGGAGAAGCCTGGCCAGCAGGTCGAGGGAGGTGGTTCTCCCCCTCTACTCCACTCTCGTGAGACCCCACCTGGAGCGCTGCGTCCAGTTCTGGAGCCCCTGCTACAAGAGAGAGATGGACGTGCTGGGACGTGTCCACAGAAGGGCCACGAGGATGCTCAGAGGGCCGGAGCACCTCTCCTGTGAGGACAGACTGAGAGAGTTGGGGTTGTTCAGTCTGGAGAAAAGAAGGCTCCGAGGAGACCTTAGAGTGGCCCACCAGGATCTTAAGGGGGCCTCCAAGAAAGCTGGGGAGGGACTTTTTAGGATGTCGGGCAATGGTGGGACTAGAGGGGATGGATTAAAACTAGAGCTGGGTCGATTCAGACGGGACGTTAGGAAGAAGTTCTTCACCGTGAGGGTGGTGAGACACTGGCACGGGTTGCCCAGCGAGGGGGTGGAAGCCCCGTCCCTGGAAGTTTTTAAGGCCAGGTTGGACGGGGCTCTGAGCAACGGGATCTAGTGGGAGGTGTCCCTGCCCAGGGCAGGGGGTTGGGACTGGATGGTCTCTAAGGTCCCTTCCAACCCTGACAATTCCGTGATAAACCATTCTGTGATTCTATGACTCTATGATTTCCTTACGGGAGCTGTGGTAAGGCTATCAACTTTTATTCCTGCGAACCATCCAGCAAGTAGAGGCAGGTACGTATCCCACGTCCTTCTTAGCAGCTTGCCTCAAATTAATTACCTTTGCAAACGATAGAGTTTAATTTTCCTGCCAGGGGAGGGCTCGCCTTGATGGAAAAGGTGTCAGTGGGAGGAAGGCAGATGGGCTTGTAAGTGGGAACGTCTTTGGGAATTGCAAAGGTGGCGGCTCTGGAGCAGGTGGGACGGTTTCTCACAGGTCGGCATCGTGAGAGAGGCTGGGGGCTACAGGGACAGCTTTTGGCAGCCGGTTCTTCACGCTGGTGGCCACTCAAGGCAAGAGGAGCGGCGCTAGCGGGCAGAAGAGCAGCCTGGCCCTTGCCAGAGGGCAAGCACATCTGTACCGTTTGCCAACTCGGAGACGTCACCCAAGCAAGGATGAAGATACAGGGTATCTTAAAGAGCTTTGATGCTGGGCCGGAGGCCAAATTCGCTGGTTGCCCACTGCTCCTCCTGCCAGGAGGCGTTTGAGGCCAGCTCTGGGGCCACACGGTTGGCAGGAGAACGTGCAGCAATGCCTCGAAAATCCCAACGCTATTTCTCTACTTAAATGCCTGGACATGACGGCAACGCACAACATCTTCTTGGAGCTTGCTGAAATCTTGGTCCCAAGAGCATCCCAGGATCACAGAACGGCCAGGGTTGGAAAGGACCTTTGGAGATCACCTCGTCCAACCCCCTGCCACACCCAGAGCAGGTTGGGCAGGAACGTGGTCCTGTATATTTGGAATATCTCTGGAGAAGGAGACTCCACAGGCTCTCTGGGCAGCCTGTTCCAGTGCTCCGTCGCCCTCAGAGTAAAGAAGTTTTTCCGCGTGTTAAGACGGAATTTTCCACGTGCCAGCTTGTGCCCGTTGCCCCTTGTCCTGTCGCTGGGCACCACTGGAAAGGGCCTGGCCCCGTCCTCTTGCCACCTGCCCTGTCGATATTGATGAACTTTGATGCGATCCCCTCTCAGCCTTCTCTTCTCCTGCAGCAAGGCGTTACATGCTCTGTGAAAACCAATTCCATTATTTCATTCCCTCACCCCACCTACACCTTCACTGTCTCTTTTCTTTAACGCTAACGCTTTGCTTTTAATAACGAACTGGCTGGGGAGGGCCCAGCACGTAATTTCTTCCCCCCCCACACACACCCCCCACCTCCGAGAAGTTCTGTAAAGCTGAAAGTGTGGAGCAGCGGGAAGAGGAATCGCAGCAAAACCCCTCCACCCCGTGCGTCTGCCTGGCTTTAGCACGCGGCTGAGGAGCTCTGAGACCTTTCCACGCCTTTTCAAGACGTTCGTGGGCGCTACAGGCTTGGGGCGGTGTGGCTGGAAAGCTGCCCGGCAGAAGAGGACCTGGGGGTGTCGGTGGACGGCCGGCTGGATATGAGCCAGCAGCGTGCCCAGGTGGCCAAGGTGGCCAACAGCACCCTGGCCTGTGTCAGGAACAGCGTGGTGAGCCGGACTAGNTTGGAAGAGGCTGCCCAGGGAGGTGGTGGATTCACCGTCCCTGGAGGTGTTTCAAAAAAGGGTAGATGGGGCACTTAGGGACAGGGTTTAGAAGTGGCTGTTGTCAGGGTGGGTTAATGGTTGGACTTGATGATCTTAAAGGTCCCTTCCAACCTCAGCGGTTCTATGATTCATTTCTCAGACGTTAGTCCTGGTAAAACACCCCAAGGCCGAACTCTCCGTCTTGTCCTTGCGGAACATCCCTGTGGCGGCTCAGGGTGGCTCCGGAGGAGAAGCGTCAGCCCAACTCCCAGCTCTCCAGATGGGGATGAGCTGAGCGGCGAGTTATTTGAGAACCTCTCTGACCTGCCGCGGCACAGAGAAGACGCTGACCCAGGCCTGGGAAGGGTAATTTGGGGGGCATACAATTGTCTCGATGGGATTAAAAGGTGTTAATGAAGCAAGGAATAAGCTGGGAGGCCTGTGCTTCATGAAACCAGCTTATTTAGTTAGGGTTTAGTCAAAATGAAGCAGTCCAGGCTTAAGCAAGGTCTGTTTACTTAACACTGAGCTGCAAAATCCATTGTAGCCGTCTGAAATATTGAAGTGGAACTTTTAAAGCCTCTTCCCAGATTTCGGGCTGGGGGCTCGGGGCATGACGGGGAAGGGGAGACACGAGGGCAACGGGGAGGCAGCGGCAGCACAATACGCTCTTTCATTCCCTCCCGCAACAGCCATTGCCCCCAGCTCAGCGATACAGAGCGGCACCGGGGGATCAAGGGGAAAAAAGTGCCTTCTGCTTAATTTCTGACTTCTTCCAGCAACGTTTGGGTCGGGGAGAGAAAGAGTAATTTGGGGACAACGGTTACTTTTGCTCTCCATTCCCTCCAAAGCTCTTTGTGGGTCCCGTGAATAGATTTACCCCCGGAAAGGAACTTTCTGATTGTGTAATTTTGTCATTGCGCCTCTTGTCAGAAACGGCCACGGCTCAACCGTACTCAGACCTCCTCGAATGTGAGCGCGTACGCCAGCAAAGAAGTCAAAGCTTCCCAAAGCCAAACTCCCTGCTGCATGCGAAGTTCGCCACGGAGCGGAAAAAAAAACCCCCAAATTTAAAATAACGGGTCTTAGTCATTTCACATAAACCTTTCACTAAGAGGCAGGAGACAGAGAGAGGAGCCAACCATGCTGTTGCATCTTCGCAGTCGCACGGAGGGAATCATAGAATCATGGAACCGTAGGGTTGGAAGGGCCCTCTGGAGATCGTCCCCTCCAACCCCCGGCCAGAGCAGGGTCACCCACAGCAGGGGGCACAGGAACGCGGCCAGGCGGGGTTGGGATGTCTCCAGAGACGCAGACTCCACCACCTCTCTGGGCAGCCTGGGCCAGGGCTCTGCCGCCCGCAAAGTCAAGAAGTTCCTCCTCACGTTTCGGTGGAACTTCCCATGCTCACGTTTGTGCCCGTTACCCCTTGTCCTGTCGCCGGGCACCACTGGGAAGAGCCTGGCCCCAGCCTCCTGACACCCCCTCTTTAAGATCCCCCCTCAGGGGTCTTTTCTCCAGGCAAAAAGCCCCAAGTCCCTCAGCCTTTCTTCATCAGAGAGGTGTTCCCGTCCCCTCAGCATCTCGGTAGCCCTTTGCTGTCCCCTCTCCGGCAGTTCCCCGTCCCTCTTGAATGACCCGACCTTCTCTATTCATCGCTGGAAATATTACTTAGAAGGACGAGGGCAGCACCACGGTCGTGTAAAACAGAAGGATTTGGGGCCGGAGCGTGGGGTAAAGAGATCTCCCTGGAGTTTTGCATCTAGCGCCGCGAGCAGCATTTAATGTAATCGCGCTCGGTTCTACAAAATAACCAAAAAAACCCGCGTCTCCGCAGCCCGCTCCTGCTTGAGCGGACCCTGTCAATGCCCTTGGCATCCACCCAGAAGGTACGCGGTGTCACGAGCTCCGCACCCCGGGCTCGATTCTGTTCACGTCGGCGATGAAAACTGATGCGGGGCGGGGGGGGACACGACCGAAAAAACCACCCAAACCAAACAAACAACACCCAACCGCTGCCGAAAACCTAAACCGCGAGCGAAACAGGGAAGCAAAACAACACCAAAGAGGTTCCCCCAGCCAGGGAGATTCATAAATATTAAAGTGACACGAGTGAAATGCTGCTGAAAGATTTAATACTGTGCTGCCGCTCTGTCCCTCAAGGGGTTAAACCCCCCACTGCGAGGATATTACTGCCAGCGCGGTGGCACTGAGCCATCACCATATAATCTGATGAACTCTTTTATTAAATTTCACAGGCCTGTCTTCTTTATTAAAATCTCCCAGAATTCATAGGGCGCCTGTCATATCACTGCTGAATGCTAACAAAAAAATGTGGGCTGG
>VXBH01007984.1:0-16231 GCA_013400035.1 Rynchops niger
CTGAGGTACTCTATGACTTTTTTGTCTTGGTCTTCTCTGGCAAGGACTCTAGCCAATCTGCCCTAGCTGCAGAAGGCAAAGGCAGGGACAGAGAGAATGAAGATCCCCTCAGTATAGAAGAAGATCATGTTTAAGACCATCTGAGGAACATGAAGGTGCACAAATCCAGGGGACCTGATGGGATACATCTGTAGGTCCTGAAGGAACTGGTGGATGAAGTTGCCAAGCCACTATCCATTACCTTTTAGAAGTCATGGCAGTCCAGTGAAGTTCCCACTGAAAAGGGAAAACATTTTTAAAAAGGGGAAAAAAAGGAAGACCGAGGAATTACAGGCCACTCAGTCTCACCTCTGTGCCCGGCAAGATCAGGGAGCAGATCCTCTGGAAACTATGCTAAGACACATGGGAAATAAGGGATTGATAGGTGACAGTCAGCGTGGCTTCCCTAAATGCAAATGGGATCTGACAAATTTGGTGGCCTTCTATGAAAGCGTCACAGAGTTAGTGGATAAAGGAAGAGTAACCGACACATCTACCTGGACTTCTGCAAAGCATTTGACACTGTCCAACATGACATCCCAGTCTCTAAATTGGAGAGACATGGATTTCACAGATGGACTACTCAGTTGATAAGTAATTGGATGGATGGTTGCACTCAAAGAGTTACAGTCAAGAGCTCAATGGACAAGTGAAGGCAAGTGATGAGTGGCATTCCTCAGCGGCCAGTACTGGGACCAGTGCTGTTTAACATCTTTGTTGGCAACATGGACAGTGGAATTGGGTGCACCTTCAGCAAGTTTGCCAATGACATCAAACTGTGTGGAGCGGTCAACATGCTGGAGGGAAGGGATGCCATCCAGAGGGACCTTGACAGGATTGAGAAGTGAGCCCATGCAAACCTCATCAGGTTCAACAAGGCCAAGTGCAAGGCTCTGCACCTGGGTCAGGACAATCCCAAGCACAAATGTAGGTTGGGTGGAGAACAGCTTGAGAGCAGCCCTGAGGAGAAGGACTTGGGGGTGGTGGTGGATGAGAAGCTCAACGTGACTCTGCAAGGTGTGCTTGCAGCCCAAAAAATTCAACCGTATCCTGGGCTACACCAAAAGGAGTGTGGCCAGCAGGTCAAGGGAGGTGATTCTCCCCCTCTACTCCATTCTCGTGAGATGCCACCTGGAGTACTGTATCCAGGTCTGGAGCCTTTAACATAGGAAATACATGGACCTGTTGGAGTGAGTCCAGATGAGGGCCACAAAGACCATCAGAGGGCTGGAGACCTCTCCTATGAAGACAGGCTGAGACAGCTGGTGTTGTTCAGCCTGGAGAAGGGAAGTCTCCAAGGAGACCTTACAGCAGCCTTCTAGTACCTAAAGGGGCCCTACAGGAAAGACGGGGAGGGACTCTTTATCAGGGAATGTAGCAATAGGTGTGGATTTTGGATAATGAGGTCTCTGTGCTCAAAGAGCAATTGAGACTGGCTTTGCTATCTCTTGTGCAACCCTGGGGGTTGAAGTTTTGTCTGGCTGTTACAGGATATATGGCTAATGGAGCTGTCTCGTGGCTTTTCATCAGCAAAGACAGTAAAATCAAGATAACACGAACTTGTTTGTTCTTTGTTTCTACTTTGTTTCTACCATGCCCCATAATTGACCTTTGCCTCATTACTTGTGAAATGAATATTAAAGTTGATACCCCTGTATATGCTAATGAAGATTTTAGAGATCATGCTAAACATATATGACTATAGGACTCGTCTCCCCATGCGAATCATACATGTCATCTAGTGGAGGGAAACCTCATTATTCTGGGGATTAAAAGACAGAGAAAATGACTGTTAAATTGGGAGAGAAGAAACTTGCCACCTGACAGACCAGTCGATGGGCTGCATTCTTTTCCTTCACCCCAGGCAGGGAGGCCTTTCTGGGTAAGTGCTGCACCTTTCACCCTCTGGTGAATGTTACTCCCAGGCTGTTTTATTATCATTATTTTTGCTAGCAGTATTAACCTTAATTAATTAACAGTAGTGAATTTATCAATGGCAATCTTGCATTTGTTCTGTCGCTCCCAATAAACTAATTCATTTTGATTATTTGTGAATCTGATTCAGTGAAAGTCCTTTGCTGGGACTCTGACAGACAAATATAGGAACTATTACTATTTTTGCTGGACTAATTTTGATTATTTGTAAATCTGACTCAGTGCTGGGACTCTGATAGAAAATCAGTGAAAGTCCTGGGACTCTGACAGACAAATATAGAAAACACAGTCCTTTTAACATGACAATAGGATGGGGGGTAATGGTTTTAAACTGAAAGAGGGTAGATTTACTTTACATATTAGGAAGAAATTTTTCATTATGAGGGTGGTGAGACACTGAAACAGGTCAGTTGTGGAGGCCCCATCCTTGGAGGTGTTCAAGGCCAGGTTGGTTGAGGCTTTGAGCAACCTGTTCTAGTGGGAGGTGTCCCTACCCATGGCACGGGGGTTGGAACTAGGTGATCTTCAAGTTCTTTTGCAGCCCAAAACATTCTATGATTCTATATTTCTATGATCTCACTGTCAATTTTCCAGAACCGTTTAACAGAACTTTACATAACTGCTTATTATTGTATGCATTTTTTATAACTGAAGATAAGTACTCCACCTTCAGAAAAAAAAAAAAAAAAGGCAAAAACCCCACAAAACACAAAGAAACACCCAAGGATATCTTGGTATTATGTACTATCATGCTTAGATGGCAACAAACATGTAATGCAATAGAAAAGAGCTGGGGGAAAGCGTCACTTGATAGTCACCTGATGGAAATATAACCTTGATTGTTTTGCAATTTTTAATGCTGTCCTGATTGATTTAGAATAAATAAAGGTTTATTTTACATGCACAGTTTTATTAGATACAAATATGTCTTCAAACACTGAGATATATAGCATTTACAGTTAAGGCAAGCATATAATCAACTATTCACAGGTGGGTTTCTGTGACTCTCCAGATTAGAAGCTGTGTCCTCAGGGTATGTCTTTACAGTACTCCAGAAGCAGATGCACTGATCATGAAACTCTGTTTCGTTTAATCATTTTCTATAATATAAATGTTCAGCTGCAGTCACTTTAGTAACAATGATTCATGATTAAAAACTTTTTTCAGTCATAAAATTAAAATCCATAAGGAAGTCTTCTTCATTCTTTGTTTTTTTTTTTTTTTTTTTTTTCTCAGAAAAAATCAAATTAGAATTTCTTTCCAAATGTATTTTTATCACTAGAATTTCTCTCTTTCACATAATACAGAAAATCTATGAAGGCTGAATTCAAGCAGGGTATATAGACTGCTGTTCTGTAAGATTCTGCACTATAATATCACATACTAAAACTTAAGATACTTATTTGCTTTTATTTGGGGTCAGCTCAAAAATTTGGCTTTTACAAAATCTGTAACTAAGTTGAAGAAGTTAAATTATTATAATATCCAGAGTTACATGTAATTTTGTGCTGGGAAATTAAACCTCTGTGTCTGAAGCATGAGTTCAAATTGTAATTCTTCTATGTGGTTTGGGATTTGGACTACAATGACATCTTATACTGACACTATAAACTCTCAGCTGATAGTGATGAGGTAAAGAAAAGGGTGATCCTCCTGAGAGGGAATTTGCTTCACAAATCTTAAGGGCAGTTTGGACTTGCAATGTGTTGAGGGTGTGAAGGTGGGACTGACATCTCCAGTTTCCTTTTGTTGGGTTTGTTTATTTGTTTACTTTGTCTGACAACAAGAAAAGCTTACTGCTATTTATGCTGCTAAGATGATGAAAAAGCCAGAATACTTGGTACAACTTTTGCTGTCAGCTGAGGCTGTTGCTGATGTTAAGAAAGTTCCTAGTAGTCAAATGACCTTGAACCTGAAGTGCTAACTAGAAAAAAAATGTAAGTTACATAAATTATGCTACAGAGTTTAGATACATGATGTACTCTGCCAAAGAAGAGGTACGAGCTAATGTGGAGGGAAAAAAATTCCAATAACTGTCAGAGAAGTTAGTCTGATTCATTAAAAAGCTATGTGAGAGCAGTCTTGAGAGATGAGCTCACCATTGAATAGTTTCATCAGGTATTTGCTTTACCCTTTGCCATGCCAGTCTCTTATCAGAATTACGTCTTAAATGCCAAGATTTATATTGAGTAAACTGGTACCTTAAAATTAGTAGATGAAAAATAACAGTGCACAAATTGTGACATCACTGTCTACAAGCAGTTGCCTGTGCTATGGAAGAGCAAGGCATAATTTTATCCCTAAACTCACAGGGAAGACTCCTACGGCTTTTCCCTTAAAGGCAAAGTCGTTTACGCTGGTTTTACTCTGATGACAGTCAGGAGCCTCACTATTCCTATTCTCCCATTTGGTATCAGGAGTTAGAAACAGTTAAAGAAGCATTAAATAAGTACTTAATACAGAAGGCTAAGAATTGTAGTGCTCAGCTCTGGAATATCTGAAAATAAAGCATTCAGCTCCATCTGTAAAAATTAGTGCTGTCTTTGGCACCTAATTGTGAGACCATCAGCATTCAGCATTCCCAACAGGAATAGTAGGAAAGTGAAGGGATGATGAGGTTCCCCAAGGCAGACAGACCATAGGAAACGCCAAAGGGAGTTGAAAGTCTGAAGTTCCACCCCTCTGGAGACCTTCACAATATCAATCATATCAACAATTTACAGTGTTCATTGAAACTCAAAAAGCTGAAATGGTATCTCATATACATAGATTGCTTACCTTCCATCTATAGACTAGAATATGTATTCCAAAAGTGGAGTATTTAGCTTAAAAACTATACCCACAAACTCTGCAAGAAAAGGGGAAAAAAGTTTTTTACCACACTTATTCCTTGCTCCTTTCCTCAGCACAGTTCATAAACAGTTGGACTACCATAATCAAACAGTGTACAGGAGATGGGAATGAATCCATATAGCTTCTGTGTTCTTAAACTTCATGTTGTAGAAAAATAAATAAAAGAACAAATAAATAAATTCTTACTTTTAGCTTAACATTTAAAAGTTTATTGTGGCTTTAGTGTGTTTGGTAGACCACAGTAATTCAATATTCTCTGCAGAACCGTGATCCTTAGTAAAAAGGATCTACTAGTAATAAATGTAGCGATTTTAATTTGCATGCTAATTTTCCCTTTTTTTTTTTTTTTTTTGTCTTTTATCTTTCCAAGATGATATGAGGCTATCTCAATCAATTACTTTCTTTGTACATTAACCTATCATAAAGATCCTCACAGTCTATCAAATCACTGCAACTGGAAATAATTAGAACGAACCCAGAAAGACAGCGATGGCAGATAGAGATTCAACTTCAGCTCTAGATGCCTTTATTGTAGATGATACAAGCTATGGGAAAACTCCTGTATCTTGTTTAAAACTTTGGTCAGTTTCTTTTCCCTATTGTCAATTAAGGGACAGTTCAGATTGTGTTTCATAGATCTGAAGAATTTGCCCTTTTTTCTAAGGAACAAGCTTATTAAAATTTCATAAATAATCCACCTCCCCCAATGCCTCTTGCAGGAAAAACCTGCCATTTTACATTACCAGTTCTCTACTAAGGTTTTCTGTTTTAATGTTGCATCATAGAAAATAAAGTCTTTAGAGACTGAGATTAAATTCACACATATGTACTTTGACAGTTTGTTCCTCTAGAAGAGACACAAGAGTTTAAGCAGTTTCTAATGATTCTGATTTTACCGCTATGAAAAGGGCAATTTCCCTATCCCAATATGACAGAGACTAATAATGTTAATAAAATTCTTGCAAAGGGGATTCCATATGATTACGATGGACATAGGGAAAACCTTTTGAGCAAATTTTGCCATTTTCTTTCCAAACAGTCTCCTCTAGATGTCTTGATAAGAAAGATTTTCTTGTGGAATGTATGTATATCTATATCACCCATGGACCTGAATTTCTTTGAAAATTGCAGGTATTCTTCTGCAAGAGAGCAACTTAATTTATATATATAAATTGACAGTGGCTGATAGCTGCTTAAGATATATACATGAGTCAGTGTCTTATTTATATGTTCATCCTTAGCAATAGAGTTTGGCATTGCTGAATAACTGAATCAGTACTATCAGGTTGTACTGAATTTGGCCTAGACCTTTCAACCAGGCCTGCTTGCACAGATTTTGTCACTTATGTGAAGCCCCACTGAGCCCTGAATGGAGTATATAATCTATATTTTGCTCTTGTCTGATTTCTTTGTGCCCTAGAGAGCTGACTAAATTAATGCATATATATATATATTATAGAATCATAGAATTATAGAACGTGTTGGGTTGGAAGGAACCTTTAAAGATCATCTAGTGCAACTCCCCCTGCAGTAAGAAGAGGCATCTTTAACCAGATGAGATTGCTCAGAACCTCATCAAGCCTGGCCTTGAATATCTCCAGGGATGGGGCCTCCACCACCTCCCTGGGCAACCTGTTCCAGTGTCTCACCACCCTCATTGTAAAGAACTTCTTCCTAATGGCTAATCTAAACAACCCTGCTCTAGTTTAAAACCATTATCCCTCGTCCTACTGCTTCATGCCCCTGCAAACAGCCCCTCCCCAGCTTTCTTGTATGTCCCCTTCAGGTACTGGAAGGCTGCTCTAAGGTCTCTCTGGAGCCTTCTCTTCTCCAGGCTGAAGAACCACAACTCTCTCAGACTGTCTTCATAGGAGAGGTGCTCCAGCCCTTGGATTATCTTTTCTGGACCTGCTCCAACAGGTCCATGTCCTTTTTGTGGTGAGGGCTCCAGAGCCGGACACAGTATTCCAGGTCAGGTCTCACGAGAGGAGAGCAGAGCAGAGGGGGAGAATCACCTCTCTCAGTCTGCTGGCCACAGTTCTTTTGATACAGCCCAGGATGCAACTGACTTTCTGGGTTGCAAGCGTGCATTGTTTTCTCATGTCCAGCTTTTCCTCTACCAGTACCCTCAGGTCCTTTTCTGCAGGGCTGCCCTCTATCACGTCATCCCCCAGTCTGTATTGATAACAAGGTTTGTCCCGACCCAAGTGCAGGACCTTGCACTTGGCCTTATTAAACTTCATGACATTTGCACAGGCCCACCTCCCTAGCTTGTTCAGGTCCCTCTGGATAACATCTTGTCCCTCTGGCATGTTGATCGCACCACTCAGTTTGGTGTCATCTGCAAACTTGGTGAGGGTGCACTTGATCCCACTGTCTATATCATTGATGAAGATATTAAACAGTGCTGGTCCCAATATGGACCCCTGAGGGACACCAGTTGTCACCCCTCTCCATCTGGACATTGAGCCATTGACCACTACCCTATGGATGTGACCATCCATCCAGTTCCTTATGTACCAAAACGTCCACCCATCAAATCCATATCTCTCCAACTTAGAGAGAAGGATGTTGTGGGGGACCGTATCAAAGGCCTTGCAGAAGTCCAGAAAGGTGATATCCATTGCTCTTCCCTTGTCCACTGATGCAGTCACTCCATTATAGAAAGCCTTATTTACTGGGAATTAAAATTTACTGTGCTTCAAAGATGCATAAACATAAATTTACCCATTTATTATCAACTTATTACAGTAAGGATTAATTAATGTTTGTATATAAAAAAAATAATTATATGGAGTAGAAGATTACATTGGTAAATATATCAAACAAGTTCTTCACAGTATTGTGGCATTTGGTTTTGTATATAAAATTATATAAATTAATCCTTCCTGTTGTATCTTTGCATCCGCAGTCACATGTAGTCTAGTACAACATTAAATGGCTTCATGAGTTTTGGTTGCAAATATTAATTTTTCAATGACATCTTTATGTTTAGGGACTGCTACCTTTGGTTTCTGTTTGCGCTTTTCAGCCAATATAGTTCAGAAAATTCACAGATTCACTTTCACATGTACACACATCTAACTTTAATGACCGGATGAGTTATAGCAAGATATTCTGTAGAGGAGGATGGAGGGTATAAAAGTTTGTTCAATAATTCTATATTTGCATTAATGCTATTTTTAGTAAAATGTCCAAAAAATATATGAAAAAATCCATTTATAGCATTTTGATTATAATATGTGAAAAAGAAATAATATCAGAATTTGTGGGTAAGACATTTATATCATCAGAGCTGGAGGTAGTGATAACAAATTACTCCTGCATATTTAACAGACCTATTTCAAAATTCTCTTGCAATTATGTAATTTATTCATACTCTATATTCTTGTGCATACAATAGATGTACTGTAAGAATCATATTTCATTAAGTTAAACGTTCAAACCTAGCAACCTAAATATGTAAAGGAGCATTGAAGTTAAATTATTGAAAATGTTTCATCAGAAAAATATTCCAACTGTAGGTCTTTGTGATTTTTGGATGTACTATACTTTTATGTCATTGCATTACACACAAGGTTGCATGAGCAAGTTCTCCCATGTTAACCAACCATACTAAAATTCTTAATTTTCCATATGTATTCTATACTCAACACAGAAAAATTATAATAATTTCCTCAAGATCATAAGTTAAATAGTATGGTGAATTAGGAAATGATGAAGAAACAATCCTTGCAGAAGTAAAACAGCAGTGGATATTGTTTATCTATAAATTTTGTTGTAGTTACTTTAAACAAATTGAGAAACAGATCCCTGGAAAAGATTAATAAAAATTCCAGATGTTTCTTTCCTAAAAAGCCTTCTCTTAGATTATACAAACAAGAATTTGCAGGAAGCAGCAACAAGAATTTTGAGTAGAGATGAGGGTTACCACCACAGACATTGGAAGCCATATTGCAGAAAGGTGCAAGAAAAGTTTGCTCGTCAGAAGACCACAGCTATCTATTTAGTCTTTATAGAATGGTAAAAACACAATTTTTTTTTTTTTTTTTTTTTTTTTTTTATGATCTCATGCTTTTTTTTTTTTTTTGATTCAGCCTTGGCTCACGTCTTCTCAGTCATGTACCAGAGAAGAAGGTATGACAAAGTCTATTCTATCATGGCCTTCTCAATATCCTAGATAAAGGTTACTTGTTCATCATCAACCTAAAATTATATCTGAAAAGCAATACAAAGAGGTACTGCAAAATGATTTTTTATTGTTGTTGTTATTACCAACGAGATTTGAGTAACTTCAAATTTAATATATCTTATGCATAACTCACACTGCCAGGAAGTCCCCTTCTTAATCACCTGTTCTTTTCTATAAATACCATAGCTCTTACTATGTCTGAGAAGAGACACGAGAAATCCAAGTCTACAGTCAGTAGTGAAATTCCGTTAATGGTCTCTGAAATAAAAGGGATTACTTACTCTGTTATGAACAGGAGCAGAAAACCTTGGATTAGGTTGAATTTAACTAGTTTCTCCAAGAGGGATTTAGTAATTAAAAATAACAACAATCTTAAAACCATTGCCTTTAGCTTCAACAAGGATTGTTCCTATAGGGCCTTTATTTTGAAGACATAAATTATTCTAGTCTCTTGTAATAGATAGTTACTTCTTAGAAACATTTGTACTCTACAGTAGTCAGCAACAGGCATAAATCCACAGGGGTTCACTCAATGTTTTTCTAGTGTTCCAAAGCCAGTTATTCAGTTTATGGATTGCTTGTGCTACTGTGTTTAAACACCATCCTTATAATCTGCCAAAGACATATCTTGCATTTTAACCCTTCCAAACTATGTAAAATGAAAAACAGAATCCCAATTTGAAATGTTAAGCTTGACTTGTTCTCTGAAATATATGATGCTGTCACTAAAAAGTAAATGCCTGACATAAGTTAACATACATATACTGTTATCTGAAGCAGCTGCAGTAACTCAGATTCCAGTGCTTGCTAACATACAGTAAATTTTTACTTTTTATAGCTGATAGATGTAAATATATTTGTTAGGGATTAAACAGTTAATCACATCCTGACACATAAGAAGATCACTAATAGAAAAATAATATAGGTAACTTTTAGGTTATTAATCTTTAAAGTTTTTTTATTTCCTTTCTCTGATTTCTCCCTCAGAGAGGAGATAGGGAGGGAAAATTAGAAGCACAAGGAAAGCATCAGAAGTATTGGTGGAAATGCTCTTGGCTGCACATAAAATATATTTTAAATATCATGGGGATAAATTTAAGATTGAAGGTTCAATGAAAAGATAAGTTAATATAATTTTTGATGGCAGTTGTAGAAAGAGGGGAAGCAAGAAGTGACTTAAGAAATAGCTTTCGCTTTCATCTTTGTCTACGTTTTGATATTCAGTAACTTAGCCTTCAAATGTCCAGCTGGGTTGAACTAGTTGCCTATAATTTAGCTAAGTATCCTGTTCCTGATGCTGGCCCTAGTATATGTTCTTTAGGAAGAACATGTGAGCACGGATGCCTTCTGCAGTCCTTCACCTATGTATTCCTCTAATACTCACAGATGTCTTCTGAGGATATTCCTGCTACTTCTCCTTAGTACCTGCATATAAATCTGCTGTCCAATAATCTAATTTATTTTTTTTTTTTTTTAAGCCTACTGATATTATTGGCCTTCGCAACATCTTGTGTGGCAGTGTTTTGAAGGGATGATTTCAGAGAACTGTCGAGACTGTTCCTAAAATCTTTGAGTTTCAACTGCTAGTTTCAAGTCCAGCATCATGTAAGCATGGCTTATTTTTCCCTAGATGCATTGTTTTACATTTGAAACTCATAAAAGCTGATTTGCCACCTTTTCCTTTGTTCATTCCATTTTATGGGGTCCTGATATTCAGCCTATTTGATATTCAGCCTATTTGATAATCTAGCCTTCAGAGGTCTAGCTGGGTTGAACTAGCTGTCTATTATTTAGCTAAGCATTCTGTTTCTGACTCTGACACATATTCAGTATAAAATGTGAATTCCCAAAGGACCCTTAATATCATTTGTCAACTTGGAGATTTTGTTGCACACTGTCTTCTTTTGGTCATTAATGAAGTTGATGAATGGGTGCTTGTACCAAGGCAGCACTTGAGGAGTGCTGGTAGCTGAGTGAGGTGGAATTTCCCTCCACGCAACCACCTATTGCTTTGTAACAGAGTTTTTTATCTCTACAAAGAATTTCCATAAGTTATCTCTGTCTAGTTTAAAGACTTATGCTTCCACATACCCAAAATGTACAAAAGGGTTTCAGCCTCTGAGGGAATATAACTTTCAGTGGGATGCAATAGTGATTTAAGACCCTAAATGTCTCAGCCTACAGCTGTGATGGAAGCAAATAATTTACAAATCTAAATCTGCAGGCAAAGAAATAAGAAATTCCATTAAATAAATGCAAACACTTTTGCAGAGAAGGATCAAGTACAAAACTCTATTAAAAAAAAAAAAAAAATAACACAAATCCATTCGTTGCTTACTAGATCAGTGAGACCTTCAATTGTAAGCATATAGGCTATACAGAACAGTGTATGAAGCATTTTGGTTTTCTACTGAGTATTCCTATTTCTGTTTTAGTTCAAACATGAGTTGCTTGTGATACTGAAGAAATTAATCAAAAATTTTGTTCAGGTGCATAATGTTTGGGAGATTTCTCCTATATTATATACTGCATCTGTTACATCCACATTAAAAAAAGTTTATTTATCTATTATGTATATTTGTAGAGGAAGAAAAAAATGTTATTAGTAAATTAAATATATGTAGTCCTATGACTACTTTATCGCATAATTTTTGTGGAAAGCAATTAGTTAGTGGTCAAAATGATTCTCTGTTTATTCATTTTTACGAAAGCGTCCAATTGTTTTTTTTTTTAATATAAGTAATGTAAAAACTTCAGATGTGAAGTGAAGTACCATCTTCCTTACTGCAGGAAAGTAGGGAAACTGTTGTGTTTTATCACACAACAAGTTGCTGAGAGCACATGTTATATATGCAAATAAATATATATAAAAAATAAGGTCTGTTCAGCTACAGAAATTAATTATTTTTTTCCAAAGAGCAGCATGATTGTATCTGCTAGGGTTAATTCATCACTGAAATTTTACAGGGAAGTATCTCTTTTGCTATCAGCAAAGCTTCACTGAAATGCCACTGACACAACACAGTGAAATTCTACACTTGGATATCCAGTGGAGCAGTGTAACCATTATTGGCTGTAGAGGAGGGTGAAATTTTGGTTTTAAAAACCAAAAGATTGACTACTTGCACTAAAAAATAAAACTTGCTTATCTCTTATTTTTTTCTGAATTTTACATGAAATGAATGTTCAAATGCTTGATTATGTGATCTTTAACATTTAGTCATATATTCTGTAAAAACATGAGTTGAAATCAGAGCTTGAAGGAAAATATTTTACATAACACCCCATCTCCCTTACCCCCCTTTTTATCAAAGTAGTAGCTGATTTTTTCAGGTCTTCATTAAACAAGCATGCATAAAAGAAAGAACTGCTGCTTCCTTTGGCTGGATGCTTAGAATCTTCAGCCATGATTCCTCTAGCCTGAGCAGGTCAACAAATACTGTTGGCTGGATGCATCTACTGATTTTGTTTACTATCAGGTTAATCACTTGTACTGGCTGTCTCTGTCTAGTTGTTAGCAGCACGGATCTGTTGGGATGGCCTCTGTGAGGAGAGGGCTGCCCTGTGCTAGACACAAATAGTGTGGTCCCTAACATACCCACCGCAGGGCATAGCTGAGCCCACATGCCAACATGGTGGTGCCTCTGGGAAAATGTATTTAAGAAAAGGCAAAACACCAGCACTTGGCCTTGTTGAATTTTGTGAGGTTCACATAGATCCACTTCTCAAGTCTGTCAAAGGCCTTCTGGATGGCATCCCTTCCCTCTAGTATATCAACTACAACATGCAGCTTGGTGTAATTCACGAACTTACAGAGGGTACACTGTCCCACTGTCTATGCCATTAATAAAAATGTTGAACAGTACAGGTCCCAATACGGGCTCCTGAGGGACACCACTTGTTACTGATCTCCATTTGGATGTTAAGCCATTGACTGCAACTCTTTGGACACGGTCATCCAACCAGTTCCTTATCCGTTGAATAGGCCATCCATTAAACTCATATCCCTCCAATTTAGCAGCATGGATGTTGTGTGGGATCTTGTCAAAAGCCTTAAAGAAGTCAAGGGAGAACACATTAGTTGCTCTTCCTTTATTGACCAATGCAGTCTCTCCATCACAGAAGGATGATCAGATTAGTCAGGCACAATTTGCCCTTTGTGAAGCCATTTTGTCTGTTTCTAGTCACTTCCCTGTCATGCATATGTTCCGTGTTCTTACCGGGCACGGAGATGAGGCTGACTTGTTGGTAGTTTCGAAGGTCCTCCTTTTTAAACTTTTTAAAATAGGTGTGATGTTGCCCTTGTTCCAGTCATTGGGGACTTTGCCTGACTGTTTTGACATTTTGAATATGATGTAAAGCCGCTTGGCAACTACATCAACCAATTCCCTCAAGACCCTTTGATGCATCTCATCAGGTCCCATGGACTTGTGTATGTACAAGTTCCTCAGAAATACAGATAAAATAAACGAAATACAGATAAAAATTAATGTATAAATGAAATACAGATGAAATACTGAAAAAAATACATTGATTCAAAACTATAAGGAATTTTAAAAATAATTTTTAATGTCTGTTTTATATAAATATACTGATTTAAAAATAAGATCAGTATTCTTACAATTATCTTATTTCAGACACTAAAATCCATATTATGTGAAACAGACTTATTTTTGAAACTTTTTGAATACCTAGAGCTTCCAGCGGTTGACAGTTATATGAGAAATTCAAAACAAAATCAGTCAAGTTTGTAGAATCTCTGGAATTTCTTTGAAAAGTTGATAGATTCATTTAGATGCTTGTATATGGATTTACTTTTGTTCAAAAGTTCTATTTTTGACCTTAGTGCCGTGTCTGAGACCCCACTAAGAATTAGTGGCTTAGAGAAATGCGGAATTCATGGCCTGATCAGCCCACAATATTCTGCTATTGCCTATGTGTCAAATTTAATGGCTTGTGACAGGTCAATTAAAGCTAAGGAACTCAAGGTTTGTATGACAGATTGGTTGTTTATGAAGTGAATTGATATGTGTACATAATGTAATAATTTGCATAGTTAATTTATTATTGTTGTGAGCATCATATTGGCTTGTGTAAATTATACCAGTTTGCTGTTAAGGTAAAAATGGATATTGATGGATTTGTTTTGACTCTGCACAGGTTGGCCCTGACTAGAAATTTGTCTGGATGCAATTCTTTGCTGTCTGGCATCAAATGGCAGAGTACTTCTGCATGTCAGATCTGAGGACCTAAGTCAGTGGAGATAGGCAAAACTGCTTAGGTCTTGATACTAGCAGAGTTCAAACTTCTGTTCACTGCTCTGGAAGAAGGATGAGTAAGAGAGAAGGTTGTCGGACCACCTCCATACCTCAGAGCTCAGGGCTGTCACCAATAGATGTTGGACAGTTATCAAATGCATGTATTCAAGTTTTATAAATACATGTTTCAGGTAAAACAGGTTCCTCAGAAAAGATTGATAGGAATGTAGCTCCAAAACTTTGATATTTAGTGCAATTTCCTGGAATTTGGTAGACTTAAATTTGTATCTATTCTACAAAGGGTGCTTTTAAAATACATGTCTATTTTTATTCTGTAACCATCATAGTCACTGGATTATACAGTGGAATGCATCTTTATGTTTTGTTTTCTTCTTTTTTTTTCCTGGCATATAGCTATCTTAGGTTATATATCTGATGTTGATACGGGTTTATCTCTTTTTCTCTTCAAAAGTTAGGCCTGTGTGTTCCTTTTAGGTAGACTGTTCAGTATTTATACTTAGATATCTTAGATAATTCTTTGTTCAACTTAGTTCAGGTATCTATGAATCCTTTCCTAAGCCTTCATGAACTTCCCAGAGACCTATAAATCTCTTCTGAAATAACAGAGATATTGTTGCGGTAGTTTGGGAAAAAAGGGTAGAAGAGTTGGTAAATTTTTAACAATATACCATTTTAAAGGCTACTCATTGGTTTACATCTGGTTTAAGCTAACTTAACTCTGCATGATGTTGAAAAGAACTCTTTTCTTTTCTCATTCTTGTATCAGTACTTGCAATCAAGTGAGTCAGATCATTTAGTTTTGGTGTTGTGTTTTTTTTTCCCCACAATTACTTTTCAGTCATAGCTAATCTTGATTTATTGTGAGGCCAAGTGATTGCTAGTATTGGCTGAAGAGAGGCAGCAAAAAATGTAGCTGAGAAAGGTGAGCGTGTTATTTTGGCAAAAATACAGTCTTATTTTGGCTTAAGATGATCATGAAGTAGTACCCTAAAATGTACTCAGGACATCCCCTTCATGGTCAAATAACTGTAACCAAGCCCAAACTTTTAATCTGTGTACAGTGACAAGAATGCATCTTGTCCATTTGAGACCCTGTCACATGTTTCAATGCCTTTGTTATCTTTTTATTATACAGGTGTAATGAAATACATATCGGTCACCTCCTTGAGGCTACTCAGAAAATGAAGCAATATAATATGTGGATCATGCTTGTTAACTGCAGTTTCGTGTTGTGATTACATCACACCACTTTCTGAAAAGTAATGGCTTTCAAAAAGCTTCTGCAGGCTATACAGGATCTTTGTATTAACCTATAATATACCTATTATGTCTCAGCTCCTCTGTTTTGCTCACTCTGTCATGAACATAATCTTGCAGTTGATGCCAGTGGCAACTTCTGAGCTAGTGTTTCTTGTTTTAAGTGGTAGGCAATTACTGACAGGATGTCATCTGTTAGATTTCATTCCTTACTGTGACTCATTAAAGCCTACTTTACCTTCTGTGAATGCTGCAAAGGTTACCCCTTCCCCCACGAGCCCTTTAAAAAAAAAAAAAACAGAAAATATTTGCTAGTGACTATCTCGCAAGTAATGCAAGGTGAGCAGCCATTTCTAGCATACCTTGCTGTACATTGTAATTAATGATACTATGCCAGACAGACGAGGGTCTAGAAAAAAATAGTACTTGCATGAAAAATATGTAGCGTATTTGCTTTAAGATGAAACAAGAAACATAGCTCATATTTTTTCTGTAATAAATATAAATATATATTGTATATAGTTAAAGATAAGCCTATTTTTTTTTCCACCTCTTAGAGTGCCTTCTGCTTTTATTCATGTAAATGCAAATCTAGAGTTACTACAGCGGAGGGAGGGTGATAGGTAAGAATCTGCCTATGTATATAGTCAACTTGCATACGCTTTCTAATACATTT
>VXBH01007984.1:16334-32296 GCA_013400035.1 Rynchops niger
TTCAAAATGGCACCTTCAAATTTCCATAATCAATTTTAGGCATTCTTTAACTTTCCCAAGAACAAAAAATAATTATATAAATTTTGAAAAGCCTGTGGGTTTTAATAGTCTGCCAGTCATCTTGTCTATACTGTTTTTTAATGTTGATCTGTTTAATTGAAATAATTCAATGTTAAATTTCTATCAAAATAAAATGAATGAAACAACACGGTTCTTTTGAGCTGTATGTGGGTTTTTCAGCCTTATGTGGCAGAGCTATTCCACAGAAATTACAGTTTCTTTTCATGCCTATAAATTATTATAGTAAATATTTCACCAAATAAAACATCAATAAATGTACATAAATACATAGTAAGTATATAAATAAAGTTTCAATTAAGAGTCTATAGGACATAATCTTGGGACCAGTATAATTTTCTCATGGCACTTGTTAAATATTCTAAATACTCCCTGGGTTGTCGAGGAGAGAGTTCTTTAAATAAGCCATCTGGTATTTATATAAAAGAACAACAAAGTAATCTGTAAAAGCACTGAGCAACAAGGTTCCTAAGCTTTTTTTATGATTAGGAAGGGATTTACAGAAGCATGGAGAAATGTATACGAACACCTGATGGGAGGGTAAAGAAGATAGAGACAGACTCTTCTCAGTAGTATTCAGTGACAGGACGAGAGGCAACAGGTACAAAATGAAACATAAGAAATTCCATTTAAATTAAGAAGGTACTTTTTTACTGGAGCACTGAAACAGGTTGTCCAGGAACATATTGTTGAGTCCCATCCTTGGAGATACTCAAACCCCAACTGAACATGTTCTTGGGCAACCTGCTGTAGCTGAGTCTGCTTTCAGTATGAGGGGTCGAACCAGACAGTCTCCAGAGATCTCTTTGAGTCTCTATTATTCTATGATGCTGTGTTTGCTCTCTGCCTCCATAAAGAGAAATTATGTAGCCTTCATTCAAGACAGACACAGAAGATTTCACTGAAGGATTTAGGAAGAGATTTTCTGAAGCATTCATTGTTTCCACTTAAACCATTCACATCACCAAATATAGCTGATCTACATGAAGGAAATATAGGAAGTTATAGTCACAAACCCATCCACTGACGCCAGCAGTTCTGCAGTGCAACTTTCTCATGTTCATTAACATAACACTGATTTCACTGTTTTTTTACATCACTGACTTTCTTTTCCTCCACTTTAAAGAGTACTCTTTCAGTAGCTTTGTTCCACCATGAGTTTATTAAAGGAGGCAAAGAAATATCCACTGTGCTGCCCATAATGAACATTATAAAATTTCACAACATGTTTCAGCTGAGAGATATTCTATTGCAATAAGATATTTTAAAATCACATTTATTATTTCATTTAAGTTTTATTATAGGTTAAAAAATTAACAACAACAACAACAATAAATCCCTAAAAATGTCAGGCAATTTCAGGGAATTCTGAAAAAACTGCTGGGCAAACATACAGAAGAAAAGCCTTTTAGCATTCCCAGGTAGAAAGAGAAGATCTCCTTGATGTTCATGAGCCACAAAGTGCTGGGAGTGAGAAAACTTTCTGGTGAAGCATCACATTTCTGTCTTTTATAGCATTTTCTAAGCCATCTCAGCGGCCATTGTCAGAGATACTATATTGGTCCCTATGGACATATTGTCTGATGTGCAGCAGTCTTTATGTCTTGCATAACAGATATATCAATTTAAGCCAAACAGTTTATGTCTTGTATTGATAAATAAAGTCTTAAATATCCCTACTATGTCTTTACAGTACACTGCTCAGCTGCTTTCCAAACATTTAGCTTTCAGTTCCCTGTCTGACCTTTGTGCTTGCTGAACATAAATTCTTGATATGTTGGCTTACTGGCAAAAAATAAATAAATTAATAATATGTTTTCTTAAGACCTCTGCCAGCTGTGTTTCCTATAGCCCTAAGGATTAAAAGGATAGTTGAGTATGTACAGAGACCATATTCTGGTTTCATGTCTTATTGATCACAGAATGAATTTACACGGGTCCCCAGTTGCAACATGGAGATTCCTTATCTATTAAATGCTTTGAAATGGGAAAAGTATGCACAAGCTGTGGATGAGTTAAGACAGGGACTTATCACTATCCTTTTAGCTGTAGGCTATAGGTGTTTATGTTCATATTTGTAAAATAAAAGTGGATCTAAAATTTTTCCAAAAGAACAGCACAGCAAAGGAGCCATTCCTGAATAAAATTTTTGATTGGCATGATTATATAACTCCAAAGAGGAATTAGAACAGTTTGTTCTAAATTGTACTCTATATTTTACTGTGTAATAACGTAGGTTCATCGTATGTTTTAATTATGACACCAGCTACATATTTCAAATTTCGTAAAGTTTTAAACAGCATTTTTTCTAATTCATTTCACTGCTTAGCTGTGTTAGGAGATGACAAACCCAGTAACCTGACAGATATGAGATTGCCACAGCTCCATGTCCCCACATTCAGAAAGGAATGAAGTTGAGCATGTGCTCCAGTAGACAAGCACATAACCAGGACAGACAGCCTACCCTACAGCTGGCCTCTGAAGCCCAGGCCCCATGGTCTCCCAATTCAGTTGTTTGAACCTCCTGTCAGGGAGAATAAATTCTTCTTTGTTCAACAATAGAAGTTAGAAAGATTGTTTTTACAGTGATCTGAAGTTCATGTACATCTAGAAATATATGAAAAATTCTCAAATATTTGAGGCTTTCAGAATAGCAAATAAGTCTTCCAGAATGCATATGTTCATCTATTTTAATTTTTATTGAATGTAATCTATCATAAAAAATTTCATTCTGTGAAAGCTCACCATTTTTAGTATTTCCTTTACCAGGAGTTACCCTTCAGTAAGACCCATGAAGCAAAACCAATGCATAAAATTTCACAGAAATAGGTGCTTAGATCATGTACTTCATGCTAATCTTCTGTACACAGCTGACTTACTTTCAGTATGATTTCTGGGTTTCATGTCTGTAGGATAATACTCATGAAAACATGTTCACACTGAGAAAGACTTTGATAGGCAACTCTCTTTTCTTTCCTTTAATATTAATATCCTGAATCTTATTTAGAATTTCTTGGAAACACACTAACTTATGGAACAAAATATGCAAGTTTCATTGTTTCTGAACCACTATTCCTATTCCATAGCAAATGGAATGACTATCCAACAACAGATTTTTTTTAATTAATTTTGTTAATTAATTCCACACTGAGACAAACCTATAGCTCTGTGCTGAGTATTCCTGTTTCAAACTTCAAGAGCAAGTTTCCTTGACCCCGTACTTCACAGTACACTTCCCTACATTTCACAGTATGCCCCCTTCACTCTGTTCTCATATTTAGATGTAATAAAGCACATTGTTACTTGTTTACAATTATTTAACCAAGAAACTTCTGTTAATTCTACAACTATAACAGATATTAATTTTCATTAGTTGTTTTTCATTTGTCCCTGTTTACAGACTCTACTATCAAAGAAACCTACTAAATCCTCTCCCAACAAAACCTGATTCCTGCAGAATCCCAATACAATTTAATCCCTTTTAGACCATTTGGATTCAGTTCCACATGCAGACACATATATATAGGTGTAGACATCTGTATAGGAACTGTAAGTCTTATCTGCCTATTATGGTCAGTCAAGATCCAATCAATATTGTCAGTGGAGTTCAAGACACTATTAAGCTGACCAAAGGTAGATACCTATTTAGGTTAAGATAAGTAGCTTTTAGACTCCAATAGCTGCAATGATTGGACTTTATGGACTATAATGAGGGTTTAGGCACCTATAATACAAGTCATAATCTGCATAGTAAAATTGCAGGTTCATAGAATAATTGAGTTGGAAGGGACTTCAGGAGATTCCCTAGTAAAACACCATCTGAAAGCAGGGACAACATGTCAACACTATAGTTAAGTGTCTAAGTTAGGCACTAAATGTCAATCCTAGTAGACTAATAGTCATAAAGGGCAGAGATTTCCTGTTTGTAGGCTTTATTTTCAGAGGTTTACAAGTTCTTTAAAAAACATCTGTATGTTTGCTTAAATTCCCCACTTAGTCCAATTCTGAAGGTCTTCAAAGACACTTCATTGACTGAATGGAGAAGTTACATATCTGAATTAAGTGGATTAAATCTCACTACTGTTAACTATTGTCATATATTATGCACAGATATTTAAGGAGCAATTTATCTTATCTTCCAGGAAAATCTAATGATTTTATACCTGGTGCATTATGTAGAATTTTAACCTATCAATGTACAATGTAGAATTTTAACCTATCAATGTACAAAGTCCTGCAACGGGTAAAGGTATTTTCTCCATTCTTGCTTCACGAAACAAGTTTTAGTTGCTTGCTTTAGTACTACCCTTTGAAGATTGAATACACCAAGTTTGATTACCTATAAGGTCTTTCTTGCTCTTTGTCATAATTATTAAGGATGAAAATCAGTGTGAAGACAAAGAAAACCAAAACAAACCAAAACAAACAAAAAAAAAAAACCAAAAAAAACACCTCAAAAAGAAAATGTTTCTTACTTGCCAATTTATACTTGAATTTGTCATATACTTGGATATTGTAACATAATAGTTTGTTATCATCCACTCTTTCATAGTTAAGCTTCCACAATTCAGGATCACATTATCAAGACATTGTCACAATATGTTGCACATATAACGCCATAGTACATAGTTCAATAGCCTAAACACAGATATAAAGATGGGTCTGTTGTACTTTTTAAAATGGATTAAAAATCCATTAGTTCTACAAAAGAGGGAATGGTTCTCATAAAAACTTAGGGAATACAGACAACATGAAGCTAATGTCTTTAATTACATAGTATTATACTATTTTTGTCATATATTAATACACTGTATCTTTTATTTTGAAGGATTTGTTGCCTATCAACACCACTGACCATAATGCACTTCTGTGGATCCTTATTTCATGTAATAAATTTTTTTCTCTATCATTTTCATTAAAAAAAACCCAAATCAAACTAAACTTATTCTGAATATAGTACTATTGATTTTTATGTAACAGATTTATTGCACTCAGACTCAGTCTTAAGTTAGCTATTTATATACATTGGGTTTGCTCCACTCTGAAATGATCATGACTGATTCATAGAAGTATATATATAACCCAATACTAAATCAACAATAATTCATCTTTTCTTAATTATCCAGATAAATAAAACTATGGAAAAATATTACTGATTTACCCATGAGTACGTAATTTATAGAACAAAAACCACTAAGGTCAAAAATCCTGAGGTTATTGCAAAAATAAATCTAGATTTTTTTAAACACACAAAATGCTGCTTATTCTTGAATTCCTGTTGTTCTCAGGACACCTTTACTTTGAGACTGAGTAAAATTTTGTTTCTCAAGATCAGTCATGAGAATTTAATTATATAAAATTGTGAGTAAAATCTTCTACTCTTAAGTGGTGTAGGATTTTTTTGATCTGATCTGGAGATCAGATTTCATATTTTATATAATTTGTGAAGAGTAAAAAGAAGGCTAATTACAACCACAGCACTGAAACTGTAATGGTAAAAGAAAGAGCCTGAAAATAATGTGTAATTCCCTCCTAAAGGACCGTTCCTTAGATGCCAGCATAAAACTTCTATCTTCCCCAATAAATTTGCCGTGCACAGAATAAGATAGACTATTATCTCCAATGATTAATTTTTTACTGTAGTCCACAGATTAAAAAACACGTAAGATGAGATAGGATTGATAAGTAATTTTTTCTGGCTAGTAAAAATGTTGTGTGTATTTGCATATCTAAAAATATGATCCCATCACTGCAAGACTATGACAAAAACTTCAGTTTTAGTTCTCACATGAATCTGTTACCAGAAACCTGAAAAATTCAGGGATATTTGTGAGGAAGGTCAAGTTTGATAAGACAAACTTAAGTTCAAAGCACTTCATATGGCCTTAATTCACCAGATCTACTCCAGATAATGCTATAAACAAGTCTTCTTTAAAGATTTGTTAATCTTCCACATTGTCTGTATAAAAAATAACCTGCAAAATACTAAGAACACTGCTCTGTGGATGTGGGCTGTCTAGTACTGTATTTTCTTTTTCCTGTAATGTTTATTAATGAACAAAAAGGTTTTTTAAAGGATTAATTAATATTTGAAATTGTAGTCCTGTAGCCCAAGAAATATCATTGCTATGAGTCATAAAAGATACAGGCTTTTGCCGCCACTGAAGCCTGAAGAATTGTCTAAACTTGTCTTGGCCTGAGCTGACTTTAAATTGTTTAAGCTGTCATAACAATTGTTTAATGGTAGGGTAATGATTGGCTATCTCAGGGCTTTGGTTATCTTCATGAATACCGTATATGCTAAAAATTTAACAAATCTGTGTAGAGGATCAGTGAAGAAAGAGTGAGTAAGCAGTCTACATAAGCAAACATATGAAAGTAACCCTAAGCAGACCAAAGACAGAGAAGGAAGAAATGCCTCCCCATCAAACCTGTATTCTCCTAGTGAAGAACCTGTGGCATTGCCAACTCCTTGCAACTCCTTGTACCCATCTGGAGTAAGATGGGTACCATCAGCCTCAGGACTTAAGACAGGCAGTGGAAGGTTGAAGATGGCACCAGAGATAAAAGGGTAGATACAGGAAAAGCTTTGCTTCTGTATCACCCTGCTCTGGCAGGGGGGTTGGACTAGATGATCTCCAGAGGTCCCTTCCAACATCTACCATTCTGTGATTCTGTGACAGGGACATTAATTCATTAATTGTATATTATAGACTGTATTAGCATCATTGCAATAGGACTGATAACTATATTGCTATATATTAATTAGTTGTTTGTTGTTTGCTCAAGCATTAATTAAACTAATAGTAAGTTCCTGAACACATATATAAGGCAGTCCCCTTTTACCCATAGTATAATTTTGAATGCAACATGATAGGTAGGAAAGTTAAGCACTATGTTGATGCTGAACATTATTGTTTGGCACACCAAATTACCTCAGGTAGGATCTTCACCCAACAAAAGTTTGCCTATGAGCTTGCCAGTGTTCTCTCTCCTTTTGATCCAGAGCTATGTTAAAAGTTTATTTATCACAAAGGACTCAGTCAGAAATATATTTATCTAACAATATAATAATGTCAATTATACACTCATAATCTCCCCCTCCCCGAATCCTTATAGCATATTTTGTTTACAGAAGGCTTATCCTATTAGTTTTCTCTTTGTGTTACAATCATTACCTTTTTGGACAACTCATCTTTACAATACCAATTCAAACTTTGTCTTACTGTATATGGTCAACACATGTTACACAAGTGTAAAACAATTTCATACTAGATATCTTCCTGAGTTTGTATATGCTTTGTTGAACACACTCATACATTTGGATATACGAACACAAATGAGTTTTCACCATAACTTAAAACCTAGTGATTTTTCTTTGTGTTCTGTATAAATCAGTGATTTTCTTTCATCACTGAGTTTAATTTAAGGACTATACTATTTAGCAAGAGTTACTTCAATTCTTTAAATACTTTCATGACTGAGTCCGTGGTTCCACTGTGCTTGTGTATTATATGTAAATTTATTTGCACGGGTTTAATTTTGGTCCAAATTTGGAACATTTTTCGTAAGACTATAGGGTCACAGGAGCGAAAAGATGATAGAAGCCCTCCTGCTTAGTGCTTGTTTGCTTGTTTTTTCCAAGTTTTCTAAAAAAAAAAAAAAAAAACATCATTCAGATTGATTTGGTTTGGAGTTCTTTCTGAATGCTCAAAACTTACAGATCCTGTTCTCTTCTCTTTTGCACTCTCCAAGGGTACTTACTTCTGTAATTGACAAGGTGGCAAAAATACTTCTAATTAACAGGGTTCTTTGATTCTGTTAGCCTTACAATTTGCAGTTAGAAATATGTTTGCTTCTCTCTGGAGACTCAATATTCAGTGTTAAATTAATGAAGACTAAAGACTGCTACTGATGGAAATAATTATTGCTTATTTAAGAAAATATGCAAGTAGAGTAATCATTATCTTCTATATCACTTTTCCATAATTCATTACATTTATTGTTTTTGTTTTAAATAGGTGCTTTTAGCACTCAGAGGAATGATTTGATTGATCATTTATTATTAAAATCAGTATATCCATTGTTTGTTAAAATTGTTTGCAGTTTCAAATTCTGTGGAAAAAGAATATATTTATATAGATATCTGGGAAACAAACAATAGTCATATGGTTTTGAACTATTTTTCTGTATCTGAGGTCAGATTGTTATCCATTATGCTGCTTTAGTCTTAAAATGATAAATATTCACCTTAATATTAATGGTTCCTGTTTCTTGTGGGAATTATGAGTCAAAGAAAGTGGATAGCTACAATGCTTCTACTGCTGTTCATAGTTTCCCAGAGCTTCAGGGAGTGAAAACAGATGACAGTCTCGCCTACATTGTTCAGACCTTTGTTTTCAGCATGGAAACTGAAATATTTTAACTTACTGACTGTTAAGCAGAAACAGAGAAAATAATTTAACTTTACGTTGAGAAGGAAAACAAAACTAGACCCTGAAGAACTAACAAAAATAGGACTCCAATTACAGCTACCTGATGCAGCTGGTATAACACAATGATAAATTTTTTTGCGAAATGGAAAAGAAATACCTAGAAGTATGTCTAATTTTTGATGTCTGTTCACTATTTAACACATAAACTGGCAAGCTGCATTAAAGACACTGGCTATAAAGAAAAAAATGAAAGTGTAAATTATATTGTGGGAGTGTTTTACAGAGAACATGACAGAAGTAAAGAAAAGATGGGAATAAAATTCTGGTACTTAGAAAAACAAAGGAAACAAAAAGGAGAAAACAGAAGAAGTGGATGTGGATAAAATGAAATAATTACCCTCATAGAATCATAGAACCATTTAGGTTGGAAGAGATCCTTAAGATCGTCAAATGCAACAGCTGACCTAACACTAACAAGTCCACCACTGAACCATGTCCCTAAGTGCCATGTCTACACATCTTTCAGATACCTCCAGGGATGGCAACTCAATCACTTTCCTGGGCAGCCTTTCCAACGTTTGACAATGCTTTTTGTGAAGAAAATTGTCCTTGATCTTGTAGGAAAGATTTTGTACAAAAGAAAACCAAAGTGAATTATGCATATTAGTTTTCAGAGGAACTTATTCAACTGGATTTGGTTAGGTCCTAATTTTGACAAAACTCATCCACATTAGCTGAAAGGCTTAATCTGTTTTACAGTTGGTTGTAGTAAACCTGTCAAAGGACAGAGGTACACGGACATTTAGAGAAAGCTACAAAAGTGGTGAAGGTAAAAAATGTCCATGTTTTAATTGTTACACAGGCATCTGTTAATATGTTTTAAATCTCTCACAGTCTTTTAAAAGACATTCTTTGTAACCATTTCTCCTGTAATGCAGAACTTTGTTGCTTCCATTTTCTTCATTTCAGACGGGCAAGGTTCAAAAACAGCTGCAGCTCCTCTGCAGCTTAAGGATAGTGAACGCCTAAGCAGACTGAAGGATATAGAATGGAATCGTTTACCCCATAACACACAGGAGATATGCATTTAAACATCGTGTGGAACTTGGGATTTTTTAGCTCTGTATTATAGTGCAGATTACTGCACCATTGTTGATCTCTATATATCTTCTGATGAAACATACGTAGGTCAATGTGTGCACTATTTAAGATATATATTTAGGTTATTTCACCAGCCATAACTGAAAACGACCCATGTAGAATATCAAAGAAGTGCTATTCATGAAGAACAACAGAAGTGTGCTGCCATTTTAGTCTTTGAATTGGAGGTTGATTTTCAACTTAAGTATAGAATGGAATAATTATCTTGAATTGAGTTTTATATATTTTTATTTTTAATAGAGATGAGGTTTTTTTAACTTTTGTTTAGAGAACAATGAAGTCTTTTGAAATCATCAGCATTTACAATGTCAACATTTTTAGAATGTTTCAGGGTTTATTCCTTGATGCAAACTTTTACTCCATAACATAGAATATTAAAACTTCAGAATGATGACGTTAGAAGGAAATATTGTTCTTTGAAGAAAATAACAGTTTTACCTAGACCTAAAAGAACTGCTGAATTTGGTTTTTTTTCCAGAAGAGTTAATTTATGTCTATTGGAAGATTTAATTGTAATGCCCATAAATATCTTGTTGAATGCCAAGCTCTGATGACCAAACATCTAATCGATGTTAACCTGAACATTATTTGGAAAACCTCTATTAGATAATGTATTTTTCTCTTATCTATGTTATAGGTCATATAGTAGGCCAGACATTAGCACGTATGTGAGGTTTGAATTCACTTCAGCAGAGGGCAATAAAGAAAGTTAACATTTATGTTGCTTTCTTACAAGTGATGGAATATGTTGCCCTTTGCAAAAGAAATTAAAAAATAAAGAGGTGCTGTTTGGCTGACAGTATACCACTGAACTTTGAGTATGAGCTGATTTGAACTCATTTGAACTATGTTTAATGACATAGTATTTGGATTTTTATTCTTCACTTAAACTTTGCAGTTGCATTAATTGCTGTGTCCTCTACATAGTTAACTGCCCTCTCCCTGTACCTAGATAATTAGAAGTTTAATTAAGTTATTTAACATGTTGGAGGCTAGGTTTGAAACTCAAAATAAATAGCAGTAAATAACATCATAAATATTTTTTGACCTTTTCTCTATGCTTTTCATATATTTAATCAAATATCAGGCTTAGTGGGACAGATGCATTGCTATTACATCTGTCTGGGAAAGGTATCCCTTTACAGAATGGTGTTAAAGATGTCTTCTGAAGTTTGATTTAATATTTATTAAGTTTTGCTTTATTAAAAAATAAATTATTTCTACTCAGTATTCATGATCTGCAATAGTCATAAGCATAATAAAAAGCAGAAGTTTCAGCAAAATTATTTCAAATCCTGTAACATAGCAAATTGAATAGTTCCTTGTATTTAAAGACAAAATGCTAGGTTTTTTTTCTAGGTGCAATTGTGACTTGATTGGAATATTCTCCAAACTTCTTTGAAGTTCTACACAGTCAAGGTTTCAGTTTGAGTTTTACGTATTTTGTTTAGTTATATTTTCTTCAGCCTAGCATAAACACATTGTTCCTACTCTAACATCTTTTTAGTATTACAAATTTAATTTTTCCCCCACTATTGCTAAAGTTATTAATTGTAATATTTGGAGATTTAAGTTCCAGACCATAAATATGGCAGGAAGACAGCTATGTACAGGGATGTAAAAGTGAACCAGTAAACTGCAAGTGAAAATTCTACTCTTCCCAAGGGGAAATGATGCTGAAATTTACTTTGTAATGTATATTTGAACAGCCAAGGAAGTTATTGACTTTAATGGTCACTTTTCATTGAGCTAATGCTACTGTAAATGCATTGATTCCAGGAAAGCTAATTCTGATTTGCATCATTTTACAAAAGATAGTAAACAGGCAATTTTACAAGCCAATGAACTAATGCTGCGAAATGGGGTTCTTATAATCTGATTTTTATTCTACAGTTTCATTCTCCCTCTCAGCTTTTTCATTCATTCTTCCTTTCTTAAGTTTGTTTTATTTTTTGGAAAACCAGTTTTAACATGCTTTCTTCTTATGCTGACCTTACTATGATTCACTAATACAAAAAAATAGGGATAATCTTTTCTACCCTGTAATCCCGACTTTGATCTTTAAAAGATAAAAGTCTTTCAAGTAATAATTAGAGGCTGTGTTATAAACCTTTCACTCATGCTAGGAGGAGTGGCTGCTCAGTGGAGTGAATAGAGTAATTATATAAATCACTGCTCACAAATGTTCAAACAGTGATTTGCAACCTGGTTTTCCTGTATGTGTGTTAGGGAAGATACACTATAATGTTAATATTTTAATTTCTACTTGATTTATATGTGGTTTTCTTGAATTGTTATTTTTGTTTTGCTTTTCCAGTGCCACTGAATACTGCTTTCTCAATCTGGAAGAAAGATTTCTACACTGGATTTCTCCCTATTTGCTCTAGACCTGGCAAATTTTGTTTAAAAACTGTAGCACACTAATAAGCTCTTTGAAGTGTGGTATTTAACCTTTGTACACAATGAATAACTTACTGTTCTTTTTTTTTTTTTTTTTTTCCCCTAGAGTTTCATTCTTTGCCAGTAGCAAAGTTACATCCCTCATTCTTTGTGATCCTCATGATGGAGATAATGGTCTCTTACCCCACTGCAACTACCTACAAATTATTCAACACATTTTATTCCCTTCTTTTAGAGTGGTCTTCACATAAAACATAATTTTCACCAGCCTCATTGTTTTACCTTGATGAAAGCTGCCTTGCTGTGTGCAGTTGGGGTGCAGCGGGGGTCAGCAGCAACCTGGAATCAGGGGCCAGGAGCAGCAGGGACTCACCAGGGGTCCATCAGGGCAGGTCCTGGCAACCAGGGCCCACGCCACCACCCCAGCCAGGGGCAGGACAGCTGGGGGAGATGGGGGCATTAGGTACCTCCCTGGGTACAGGGACAGGCTGGGATGTTGGCTCGTAGGCTCACTGTGATGTTCTTGGGCCAGCAGCTAGGGCTGGGCCCATGGTTGAGTCCAGCTGAAAGCAGGTCCTGGAGAACAGGGGCGGGGCTGGGCTGGGGTCAGCCCTGGCTCTGCCCGACAGTGCTGTCAGGGAGCCCTGCAGGAAGGGGCTGCCCTCCATGGCCCTCCATGGCCCTCCATGTCTGATCCAGCCCACAGGCTCAGAAGCCAAACTCCCAAACCAGGGGGATGCACTCATGCCCTGACACTGAATGTAGCTAGAGACTTTACTTATATACAAGTAGCATCTCAAATATGTTAAAAGTACTTTGGGTCTATTTGTTTACCCTGTTTGCACACTCCAGTGCATGCACAGATTTGCAGGGACCACCATCTAGTCTGTCCTATACACTGAATACAGTTATACCTTGAAGTATAACATACAACTTTGTAACTCTTCATAAATATGATTTAAGGAAACAAAAAAAGAATCCCATCTAACTGCAATAAAAACTTAAATCATGTTTTGACATATAGCTTCAATATCCCATCAGATACAGCTTATACTGGGCAACCTAAAAGTATTCAAGACATACAGCAGATAAACATGAAATTAATCTTGATTTATAAAAAGTGAAACACATTCATTTTTGTATCATTATGTTAACAGGAAAGTTATGAAAAAGAGTGACCATTCCTTAATTTAACCAAGGTCTTAAAGCACTGGTCAACTGAAAAATATTACTGAATTTCATCCATTAATTTTACTTACATTTTCTGAGGTGATGTCTAAATTTCTCAGTTATCCTTAGTTGCCTGCTTTTATCACTACTCAACCTGCTTTCCTAATTAGCTGCTATTGATATCTTTGATTGCAAATTAATTATCCTAATCAAACAATATAGTTTTATTTACCTACAGTCAAAATAGAAAGCCCAGCATTGTAACTGAACATCAGACAGACCAAAGGTTTGACTATTGTCTAAGAGTTCAGCAGCCATGTGATCTCTTTGTGCCTTTATAAGTCAAAGCATGAAGGTTTCAGTAAGTAAGGTTACCTAAGTAAATGTCACTTTTGCCTGCCACTGTTAACTATTGCACATTTAATGTACAAAGTTGCATTTTATATAACAAAATTGCCTTTGATAATATATAAATAATCACATTGTTTGTTATGAAGTGATCTTAATTTTACAATCTGTTATTCACAGAAATTTTCCCAGAAGGAATATTCAAACATCCAAAAGTTTTAAAGCTTTCTAAACGTCCTTCGACACTCACTGCCTTGTAATGCTGCTTATGTATTTCAATGTTAACCAGTGCTCTTCAGAAACAAATGAAATGTTCTGGGAAACAAATAAAAAAAAGAAAAGCTGTTCATAAGAATTTGTCTACCTAAACACATTAGAAATTATTTCTGTATCTTTTTGGTATTCAATAATTTTTATACTTGGGTAGTTGTGGTCTTTGATCCAGTATTCTCCATATAACATCATAAAATCATGCTCAGAGGATCTGGTGTGGAGGTTTCCACAAATAATGGATATTTCTGCTGATAGAAATTTCTTCATAACATCCTGCTTATTGAACATGTGTACAAGGATCCATTTTGGCATCAAAATAAGGAGTGGAGATGATTGAAACTTTCTGACTTAACTGAATATTTGGGTTAATTTAAGTAACGTAATACAGCTAGTTCTTATATAACACTTTTTTGTAAGTTGTTTTTAAAGGTCAATAATTTCTAGTCCATTTTGTTGGAGGAAAAATATCCCACAACTGACGCCAGTAGTCATGTCCCTCAAATTGGGAAATATGTAGCAATTTATGTAGTACAAACTGCCTGTCTGGATTTACTTTACCATCTTACAAAGTGACAGGTTCTACCAGAGGGTGTCCATCCCTGTCTATTAGCTCTAGGTGAAATGTGAATGATAAACTTAGCCTACATGTCTTATTAGTTTCATAAAATGAATTTCACAAAAACTCACAGAAAACAAGTATCAGATGTAGAAATCTTACTGATCCCCTAGGCTGTTTCCATGATCTCACTGAATTATTTCAAATAAAAAGGAAAAAAAGTTTCCAAATTAAATGATCCAACTTTTCACTTAAAAAAGTTTTAAGTTTGTTTCTGGTAAACAGTTTTAAAAAGAAAAAAATGGATTATGTCATTGGCACCCTTTTTCATTGATAACGTTTTAACTGATTACTGAGTTGTTCACAAAGTATTTGTTTTTAGGATAGGACAGGAAAGCATTGGATATCCTAGCATAGGAAGAGCTATAAACTGTATTAATGACAGTTAAAGGTGCTTCTCTTAATGTTGTAGCTCAGGCAGGGCTATGTATTAAAATGTCAGAAAAACTTTTACTCCCTCTTCTCTTTTCTCCACTTATTCACTGCATATGTTTCAGAGGAACTTGTAAATCCTCAGACAGAAAAAAAAAAAAAAAAAAGTTCTGAAAAGCATGCAATAAGGAAGGCAATCTTATTGTAGGTTATATTTACAAAAGATCATTTAAAATACCCAGTTTTTTTAAGAATTCTTTTTTTGGTTGATGGGCTTCTACCAAACTGTACCCCTGAGAGGTTCACATCCCTTCCAATTCTAACTGTTCTATGATTCTATGACTTACACCACGTAAACAACCCATGGTGGAGCAGTTCTGGAAGAACTGTAGCCCCATGGGCAGGACCCACATTGGAGAATTTAATGAAGGACTGCATCCTGTGGGAGGGACACTACAATGAAGCAAGAGAAAAGAAGGAGAAGAGGAGGAGGAAGGAACGGCAGACACAATGTGCTATGGACTGACCACACACTGGTTCACAGCATGATTCAATATTATGGCAATGTCACAGAGATGGCAATGTGGAAAATAGTGTGGAAGATAAGATGGAAAAGAGTTCTAAATGCCACAGATCACAATAAAATTTAGAATAATTCTAAATGTTGCACAAAATCCTAAAAACAGCTTTAGCAGAATTGGCTTATCATGTATGGGTGATGTTTGGAGCACTGTGTTCATAATCACTGTCAGTATCTTACTTTCCACTGCTGACTTGTCTTAAACCTTTATTCGTTATTTTCTTTAGTTTGGGATATTTCTATGATTACAAGTTGTATTAAAAATCGCAACTGATTATTTTTCATGCCTTCTTTCCCACATTTTGAAACTATTTTCATTCTCTTTCCAGCACTAAATGTGGGATACCTCTGTCTGGAGTCTCTCCACTTTCAGCCAAAGTACTTCTCAAGATAGTAAAGATTAATTTCTCTTGAAAAGATTGTTTCATTTATATACTCAAGATATCTAGGGAATTCCTCACTTTTTCATGTATTCATGTATTTATAGAGGTTACATAACTTAAAAAAAAAAAAAAAAAAAAAAAAAATT
>VXBH01007984.1:46217-69019 GCA_013400035.1 Rynchops niger
GGTGGGGGGGGGTGGAATCCCCCTTAATTTGCTCTGTCAATTAATTTTTTATAAATATAAAGGAAATTACAAAGGAACAGATATATTTCTCTACATATTTCCTATAGAATTCTGTTCTTATAAAATTTCACATGTAGCTTAAAGACCAATTGGCAAAGTTAGCTCTGGTATTAATGGACATGATACTGACTTCTAAAAAGTTCTAGTCATAGCAAATGCTCAAAAAGCTATTAGTGTCAGTATATACAGTTTTCGTCATATATCTTGGAAAGGACATTGCTTTTTTTCCCAGTAAATTGAAAGCCTCTTTTTCATCTGACTCTGAGTTTGGTAAGTATTAGTTATTACATTAATAACCAGTGTCCTAAAAGATAACATTTGCTGTGCTGATTGATTTCCAAACAGTGAAGAAAAAACCAACAAAACTAACAAAAAATACAACAACAACAAAAAAAATCTGTGTACTAGTGTAGATATCATCAAATGCCTCCAGTGATCTAAGCAGTCATGAATTGATATGGCTTTTGAGTTTAGAAAGAGTGAACTTACTGTAATAAGATGGCTTCATCTTTATTTCTTGGATTTTCCACAGAGTTTTGGATATTGGACAGTCATTTCCTATAGTGAAGGCACTCTCATGTTAGGCTCTGCAGACTTCTGTTTTATTTTCCCTTTGTTAATTGGTTAATGAAGCTACAAGAATAGCAGGGGAAGAAGCAGAAATTATAGTTTCTTCAATACAAGGAAGACAAAGATTTTTCTCTTTGTCTCTCTTTTTCTCTGGAGTACTCCAGTGATTCTCCTGTTTACTGTTTTGTTTGGGATATAGATAAAAGTTAGCTGCCTATAGTTCAATGAGACAAAATAGAGGTAGGGTCGATGGACAAGACAGGGAGGTTGTGGAGTCTCCTTAGAGTTATTAAAAAAAGTCTGGAAATGATCCTAGGCAGCTGGCTCTAGGTGTTCCTGTTTGAGCAGGGGGGTTAGATCAGATGACCTCCACAGGTCCCTTCCAACCTAACCGTTCTGTAATTCCATGATAAAGTAACAGAAATGTATCACAAAGGTTGAATGCACCTACCTAATTACCCCTCTTTCATTATTAGTATTTGCAAATTGGATTTCTGGAAATCTTCACAGTTACTCTTGAAAGATAGGTATGTCAGGTTTACTAATTTGTATTTGGCTGGGATGGTGTCACCTCTTGTCTGAAGTGCTTTCCTTGCTACTGGTTTCTTGTGTTTGTCATCTGCCTAGATTATTACTGTGTTCCCTTGAGTTTGCATACTTTGAGTCATTTGGAAACTCAGGCCTATGTGAAATGCAGCAATTTTCTTATTAAGGAAGATATCATAAAACATATGTGCACATCATACATATAGTTTATTCTCTCTCTCTCTTTTTTTTTTTTTTTTTTTTTTTTTTTTTTTTTTAATGATACTGTTACCTGTGGAACAATAGGTAAAACTGAGATGTTATTTTACTATGTAAAGCTCTACATAACTTTGGTGCTAGTAAAAGAAACAAACCTCATACAAAGTCTTTGGTAAAATCACATTACTGAAGATCATTTGTGTCTGACACTAGCTACCTTCTCCCTGCTCCATGTTTAAGGTAACTCATACCTGTGAGTAGGTGGAGAAGCTTTTGAGAAAGTGAAAGATTGTTTGAATGCAGCTTATGGCTTAGGCAATATGAAGTACATGTTGTTACAGTTTTTTTCCTTTTGCTTTAAGCCCTGTTCAGTCACTTTGCACAAAGCTGACATGACTGATGACTTATCTTCAGGTAAAGTAAAATGTTAGTTTAAGATGAGAAGAATGAAGCAATTTAAACAATACCATATTTCTAGATCTTTTTTCAAAAATCTTTGAATTATGCTTTCAGTGTTACAAATGTTATCAAAGACTTGTCTGACCATGAAGTTGCTTCTAGGAGTCTCATCTCACTTCTAAATAAATGCAATGGACCCATAGCCCTGTATGGAGCCTATTAATGTCATAGGCAAAAAGCCAAATTTGAAGAATAGTAGCTGGGAGTAGAACTATGCCTTTCACTCAGCAACAGATGGGGATCATTTTGAAAGAAATAAAAGAAGAAAGAATGAAACAAAGAAGCAAACAAACTAGTGTTATGAGGTGGATAAAAGAATATAAGCAAAAAAAAAAAAATAACCCCAAAACCCAAACTCCAAGACTCAAACACAATTACTTTTTTGTTTATTTTTTTTCTGATACAACTTTAAACACTGTCATGATGATTCATATTAAATGTATTGACTAGGCATTTAATTTTACATGCAAGTAATTCCTCTATAGTTTAGATCTAGCCATGGAACAATTTGAAATGTTTGTGGCTTTTACATTTATGTTTTGATTAAATAGGTTCCTGTTATTAAAATCCAATAACATTCAATGGATGGACTTTGAAATGTTAAACATAAATACTATATAGCTGCACAACGGAATAGGCTTGAAAAGCAAAATCAGTAAGTTTTTCAAGCAAGGATAGATAATTCTGGTTTGTAATTTTTCTGTACTGACACTGATATTTTTGGATTTATTTACTGTAATTAGTACCCTAGATATCTACCTTGTTAAACCAGGTTGAAGTTTATCTGATTTAGCTCCAGCATTGGTACATCATTACTTGATACAATGTGTTGCTGTTCTGCTTTGTTGTTTCTTGTATAAAAAAGAAAATGTGGATTTTAGAAAATATCTGTTGATACAAATCACAATTAATTGTGAAATATGCAACAGATGGCGAAACTTATAATCATTCTATCAGACTAATAGTATACTGTCTGCATTTTGGAATTTGCTTTTCCCAAAAGATGCTGTTGGGCTGAAGCCATATTGACAGCTGGTATGTTCCTAACGTAGTTAGTTTGATATACCTCATCTATTAAATTCTGTGCATTTTCCAAAATAACAGATGACAAGTGCAATTGACCACCTGGGAAAAGGCATCTTCAGTAGAAAGCTTAAAACAATCTTTTTAGTGTGTAATTGTAGAGATATGCACTGCTTTTCTATTTTGGGAGACATTATAAACTACTAGCATTCTATTTGCCTTCCAAAAGTATGGTATTTTTTTATACTCACATAATGATCAAAAATAATCTTGGGACAACTAACAGATGCTACAACTATCGTGCTTTTAGAAAACTATGACATGCTTATCAGCTTCTCTCTTCAAATGTGATATTTAGGAATCATGTTGCAGAGACTCTGAATTATTAGTCTCAGGCTGTAGTGCTGTAAATTGGGTACAGAATGTATCCTACAGAAAGCTGTATAAGCCATAGTCATTTAAAAGAATCAACATTTTTTCTCTCAGGTAAGGTACAGTGATATATTTGCTGAAGAACTTTTTTTTTTTTTTTTTTTNNNNTTTTTTTTTTTCTGAATGAAAGCACCACTGCATACTATCGATGATCCTGTTATTAAAATAAGGAATCAGAATTGCTTATACGTTTCAAAAAGATGCAAATTAAAGTTCGTATACATTGTACATAATTTAAATTTGTTAATTTTCAAAATTCTCTGAATTGTGAAAAGAAGTTATTTTTAAGGTTTTGTTCAGCCAATTTTAAAGTACCTACTCTAATGATGATGTATTTATAAATCTTTACATTCTATTGTCTTTATTCACATCTACAATAATGCTATGCAATTATTCATTCAAAAGGCTATTCCATATCAAGGTGCAAGTCTTTACTACTCAGCTTCTTTAGCTATTTGCATTATATGGCCAGCATAATTTTTTTTTGGAGAAGGATTTAGGAAAAGACATTGGACTGGTATACTACATTTGAAAGAATAACTGTTTGACTGAAGCAATGCCTATTGAGCTGTTGGCTCTTGCATGGGATAGTGGGCCCAAGACCCCCTTTCAGTCCCCTTTCTGAAGACCAGTGCCAAAGCAAGCTGCTGACCCTATTCATTCTTCAGGGATTCACCTGAAGATGAGGCAGAGCAGCATGCTGGGGAGACCAGTGGTGAGGCATACTGCCAGGGGTAGGATTGTGAGTTACAGCTGGACACAGGTGGGGAAAGATCATCTTGAATTATGGGATTGGAGCAGCTCGTGATTTTTAAAGTGGAAAAACTACTGGATTAACTGGGAGTTGTTCTCAGGACATATAACTAATAATGAGGGGAAAAAAGGCTGTGCATGAATTCATTTATCACTCCTGTAGTGGACTGTTCATTTTGATTCTGGAGAGTCCATCAGAGTTGGTGTTGGTGAAATGGAAAGAAAGATTATCCGGTGCATACCACTTGAATTTTAGAACCAGATGTTATGCTAAGGAAGAATAAAATCTGTAAGAAAGGGTTCAGGTTTTGCAGTATTGGAGGGTTGTTTTGTTGTTTAGAACTCACTTATTATTGTATCTCAAGGTGGACTTTGTAACAGGTAGTAGAATAACAGAGGGAAAAAAAGAAGGAAGGAAGATTAGTATTGGAAACTCCAGTAATACAGAAAATAAAGGAAACAATACGTAAACTCATGAAATTACAGACCTTTTACATAACTAAAGTGCCAAGAAGGAATTTTAGAGTAATTACTATTAAAATTAATGTCACAAAAAATATGATATTCTATTTTATACTGTCACTCTTCTGAAGCCTTTGTTTTGCTAGAACCTGTAGGTCCAACACTAAGCAGTGAAGACGTCAGTTTGTGTAGAGCCTGAGCAGAGAGTTTGCACGGAAGGACTGAGACCCACTCAGTAATCACATTTCAAAGAAATATAATGACGTTTTACCTACTGCCATTTACAGAACAATCAACTGCTTAGCATAATTCTGTATGTTGTGAATATACGATGGGTTGTCTCAGATTTCGTTTTTCTTTTTTTCCAGTCAGATGGGAAACAGAACCAAAACACTTCAGATGTTTTCAAGAGAAAGTGAAGACTACATGTCAGCCTTTTAACCACGCTTTGGTACCAAAAGCCTTCAACAGAGATAGAATAGAAAGAAACTACTTCTCTGCTGAGACAGTTTGCTCTCCCAATGGCAATGGCTTGTGGTGAAGAGAGATAGAAGAGGTTAATAGACAAGTCACTTTTAGTTTTTTCTCTCTCCCATAGTTAGTCCTAAAAAAGGATTATAGTTATGAGACTGATGTCTAATAAATATTAATTTTTTATATGAGTTGGACCACCTACAGTGAGAAAAACTGGTCTGAGGGCCCAGAGGATAAGCAATTCCCAAATAAGAGAGAAGGCCAAGTTGAATTGCATCCTCTGAATTAGGTCATCGTCACTGATGACCTACTCGCTCTTTCTCTGAATTGCTTCAGAACTGTATTTTGCACTTGAGAAATCTTGTCAAAACCAACACAATTCTGGAAAAAAAAAAATCAAAACCAATNTACAGAATGCAGTATTATTTATATCCTAGAGACCGTCAAGGACCAGGCTGTGTGCTCAAACTGGTCTTTGTGATGTTACAATGAAATTATTGCCAAATATAGCAATAAAACATAAAGAACTAGATAATAAAGCTCTTATGTTATGAAAAATTAATCCACAAAAGTAGTCCTGTTTTTCTAAGAGGGCGATTTACACAAGTAAATACCAATAGGAGTAAGAACCGTATAAGGTGGTCCTAAGTAACTCTGTACGCTGCTTTTTAAAAAAACAGTGAGTGTTCCCTTTTGTGAATATTTCCTTAACCTTCTGCTCAAGCTATGTCGACAGAGACCAGAACTCATACGACACTCTCATTATTTGACAGATATTGAACAGATATGCTCATTTGTTTTACATTTCCCTTGACAAAGACTGTGGCAAAACTGCCTGACTAGTCCCTCATTGTCATGCTTTCTTTTCTCCATTCTCTGAAGCATTATGCAGTGCTCTCATAGTAAACCAATGGTTTGAAATATCATTTTTCTCCCAAAGGATATAATTGTTAAAGGGCAGAAATTTGTTTTACTACTTCCTATCATTATCTGAACTGACTAATGCAATGAAACTTATTATAGAATGTGGGGATGAAGCGGGGTACTTCAGGTCAAATGTTTTATATATTTCTCCTTTAGTGTCAGTCCTTCCTTACAAACTTTTGTTACAAAGGGTAAAAATATCCAATAAACACCTGAAAATATTTTTGAAATATCATTATAGTGCTGTCATGTATAACTTCTTAGTAAATATGACTGTCATCTTCTGAACAAAGGATAATTCTTCCCAGCCATGTATTTTAATGTTAAACTAATGTTAAAAGTCATTAACAAAATGTAACTTTTTTCTTCCTTAATTTTTTTTCATTATCCATTGTCTTTGTAGGACACACATCTCCACAGATTCCATTTATGCAAAATAACATTTTTATTTGTTAGTTTAGTGCTTTTTATAAACAGTTTTCTAGATAAGTAAAAAATCAGATCATAGTATTGCATGAGAGTAATCAAAATGATACTAAGAGTGGCATGCTTCTGCTCTCACTTTTATCCATTCAATATTAGGAGCTTATTCCAGTGAAGATAAGTGTAAATTAAGAACAATCCCACTGAAGTAGAGCTGTAAGACTAGAAACACTTAAAAAAAGGAGTGAGGTCCACAGTCGCTTGGGATTAATAACCTAATACAGTAAGGAGTGCTCAGGCATTACGGAAGCACTTAGATAATAATATGGTGAAGACTGCCAGTATGCCAACCTATGTAGATGGATGATGAAAAACACTTACGCATTACTGTTGCCATCTCCTAAGTACAAATAGTATTCAGCAGTTTTATGAGTAGAGACTCTAATAAATTCTTTAGTTTGTACCATCTGATATTTTCAGCCATACAGCAAAATTAATCATAACTACATAGCTATTATTGCTATTGCAATGAAGTGTGAATGGAAAAAGACAGAATGAGGAAATATGTAACAGTTACACTTTTATGTCTGGCAAGAAGCTCTCAATACTTTAATGAGGAATTTAGGATACAAACTTGGGTGGACGGATTGTTAGATAGATCAACTGTTATTTATCTCTGTCTGAAACATAGCTTATTGTGATGAAAATTGAAGCTAAAATGTATGTATTCTCCCACTGGGTGAATTTTAGCAAAAAATAAGTATTCAACCAAGCAGAAATAAAGAAAAAAAGGCTGATTTTCCTATTTAAAATCTGTTTCTTTTCCCTCTAGCACAATGACACCACTGCAAAGTGGGCACAATAGAAATCTGCATACATTACAAAAGCACATTTGGATTTTTATTTAAATCCTAATCATTCTGTTTCCTTATGAACAAACAAATTGGGCATAATGCTTCACTTCATTGCTTCAGGTTTTCTGATTTTGCTTTTCTCATTTCCAGTAGTGTGTTTCATATTTGGTTTTTTGTTTTGGTTTGGTTTTTTTGGTAGTTTTTTTTGTTGTTGTTGATTTGTTTGTTTTCCATAGGAAAGGTTCACAAGTGCTATTTGCAGCCTTTAATAGGATTGCTGCAGGTTTAAAGCCAGAGTACTGCAATATAATGTTGTGTGTTTTCAATGCCCCATTTCTAATGGAAGCAGAAAGAATAAGGGTATTGGACTTCCCTCATTAATGCACCTCTAAGCTCTCTACATATAGTAGCAAGAATCTGACTGGAAGTTTTAATCACAGAGCCACTTCAGGAAATATCACAATATGTTTTCTTATCTCTTATAATCTTTGCCAGATTTCTGCTCCTGGCCATTTTCAATGACTGTTTTTCAATACACCACAACAAGGGAGCTGCTCTATCACAAATTAAGCCCTAATTCAGAATCAGGTTGTTTGTGTGCAATTAAGTATTATGTTCCTCTTGACACGAAATGAGTTTCATTCATTCCACCTGTCTACAATCCCTACTGATTGTCAAATATGGCTAATACCAGACACTATGCTGGATTGGAGTCATCCTTATTTTAAGAATGTAAGCAGCTGATGGGGAAGTACACTCAGATATGCAAAGGAAAAATTAAAATCATAACTGCTTAGCAGTGGTAACTTGTTACCAAGGAACGGAGAGAAAGAAGGCCTAGCTGCAAAAGGGGTTAAACTGTCTGGAAGCAGAAAAGCCAGAGACAAAACCACTCCCTGTAAGGGAGTGAAGTTTCCCTTTGTGGTGAGATAAGCATAAGCTTATAGCTATTCTGAAATGCAAGCACTCAGGGGCCACCTTTGGGCAACAGGGGTGGTGATGGGGGATTGACCCAACACCAAGATGACATGCCCCACGTCAACACTCACAGGCCTGATGCTGGTGCAAGTGTATATAAGTAATTGGCTTGTGATGTATCTTTGCAGACTCCTTATAGAACTGCTTATGGTGGTAAGACTGTTCAATACATTGTTCATCAATGGTTTTTTTTAAATATAGGTATTTAAACAAAAATGTATGTTTAATTTGCTTCAAGGAGTACAATAAAAATTCCCAAACATAATCTTAGCTATCAAGGGACTCTGGTTCATTTTCCCTAAATAAATAACTGGAAGTTGTGTTTTCTCCAGCTTTACTATTACTTATTATAATTCATCTGCCAGAGGTTACTCTGATGACAACAGAGTCAGCAGAGCAGAATTTGGGGTCCCCCTTCATGCACTTTGATTTAGTCCAAATCCACCTTCACCAGAGAGTGACTTACCATGCTGATTTTGAGCTAGTCATGGGAACCTACTATCTAGCAAGGATGTATGGGTGTAGAATGGAAATCAGCATATTTTAAATTATGCAGAAAAATCTGCCAGGCTATAGGTACAGGAAAGTCCCTACACAGCTGAGTTTCAAACCTGTATAGAAAAAGAAACAATTCCACAGCATTCCTATTTAATATCCTTCACATGACCTACATACATATGCTTTGGGCAAATGAGAGTGAAATATTATTTTCATTACATGATAATTATTCTAGGCTGATTAGGAAACCAGAGATTTTTCTTAGGTGTCTGAATACAGAAGGTTTTCACTAACTATCAGTATGCATCCCCACAAACAAATAAATAAAATAAGTATTTCTGTAGATCTTCTAACCAATCTCAAACTTCATGTATGTTATCTACCTGTTATACATCCTTCCATAGGCTAGATCTCCACCAGTTTTAAGGCAAGGAAATAATACCTAGAACTAGAATGAATAGCAAAAAAAAAAAAAAANCAATGTATTTCTGTGAGAAAGATATGTTTCATTTGATACATACACAATTCACACATAAACAAACAGTGAGAGAAGCTATTTAAAAATGCCAACTAGGCTTGACACATATACACAAAGAAAAAAAATCAAGAATATCAGTAAGAACTATGAGCTGAATTTTCCGTCAGTTACCAAGTTATGATGAATGCAAGTGCAATATTTCTTAATGATTGTAATAAAGGATTTTAAAAAAAATCTTTTTTAAAATTTTCTACACTCAGTAGAAGGTCATGTTGCATCAGCACCATATTCAGATTTCATTAACGAAATCATACACAGAAAAATGTCAAGAAAATATATAAACCAAAATATCAGAAAAAGAGCACAGACAACGATTTAAAAATCTTTACATATCAGTATTTGGTTTCACTTTCTGTTCCTTCTTTTGAGCCCTGACTGCAGTCCAAGAATAGCCTGCAAGTGCTGCTCAGTCTGGAAATTTGGACTGTGAAGTGTCAAAAAGGAGAGTATTTCTTTTGGCATTGTGAAAATCTTAGAGGTACTAATTTACCATGCTCAGAAGTGACCTAAAGAAAAAATTCTTATCTTCTTATTTTTATTCTACCTCTCTCTTCTCTAATCCTCTCTAATCCACTCAAAAAATTATCAGCTAGGATTTTGCCCATGTCAAGATTTTGAACGGAGGGTGGTTTTGCTCTAGCTTTGTTCTCAGAAGCGTGACAGCCCTTGGATCACTTTTGCAACAGGAATTGAATTTTTTCCCCACTCTCATAACCCAGAGAGAATTGCAAAGGGATTTTGGATTAAAGCCGCAGAAGGACTTTATCACCCAAATCTTACCTTACCATTTCAGGAAGGTTTCCCACTCAGGTGCTGTCTGACCTGTAGATGTCTTGATGCATATAAAACTTAAAATCACCTACATGGTTAAAGGCTTGCTGGCAGGGCTCAAACTGCCTAAACCCCAAGCGGATGTTTGAGCATTGCTGCAATGAAAGACACTGACCCCTAGATCTCATATAAGAAGAACAAGACATGCTGCAGCTTTTGGCACTGTAAATATCATATCTGAAAATTCCACAAATATTGAACATATGATTTGAGAGTATTTCTTAAAATACTAAATCCAGTTTTCTCCTCTGATATTCAATTATATCTGATTTATAGATGTGACTTTAAATAACCTGGGTTTCTTCCTCCCACTTCCTCAGACCTCACTTGTTGGTGCTTGGGAGCCTTCTTTTAATTTCCTGGATAAGTTTCTTCTTAGAGAATTTACACCTACTTGTTTATTTGCCAGTATGAATTAGCTCTTTGGTGTCCTTGCAAATAGTAACTCAGGCCTGAGCCCAGGAGCCTATAACTCCACCTGGAACACTTCCTAACATGAAACCTTACAGATCAGAGGCACTGATTATGCTTTGCTGTGTTGTAGCCTCCCCTGTGCCATGCTGGGGATCCTATTGATATACACCATAGTCAGAATGGTGAATGATTAAGAAAACTATGATTGAGGTCTGTTTAAAGAATTGTTTTTCTTTAGCCACCTGTTTAAGCAGCTGTTAATTACCCCAACATCATGCCATTCATGGTCAGACACAAGTCTCAATGAAAAAGCAGGGATGTTCATTGCTCCCTACCAGGTATGGAAGAGAAGAGGAACATTCCCATGGGGTCTTATTTTAAAGGGTTCTGCTAATTTTTTCTTTCAGGTTGAGACTGCTGACCACTAGCATAATCAGCCTTGCTATAGTCATGCAGAATTTGATGTTGATACATGGCTCACTGCAGCAATATATATCAGCTGGAAGGAAATAATCAGTGGTCTCAGCTGTGGGAAACAGCTGAGAACAAAATCCTGCATGCAAACAGGTGGCCTTTAATTGCTCACAGACTAGAGCAAAAAAAACCCATACTCTCACAGGTGTGCACTGGAAGTAAGCCATAGTGATTACTGCTTTTAGGTGGGAGGTGAGAGACCCTAAGTCTAATATTTGTTGTTGAGTGGAATTAGCCCATCTGACTGCAGATAAAAAGAGGCTTCTGCCTTTCAGGGAGCCTTGCAACAGCCCCTTCCCAGCACGCCTGGATATTCAGTGGTGTTCTCACTTAGACTCAAAGGGGTTGCCCAGGAACTTTACAAAGCCAACATATTATCCTCAGTTCTTGATCACTGCAGCTGTAAGACATTCTTGCCCTTGTTCCAATCTGTAGTCATCTTCTCAAACTCCTTGTTGGATCAAAAAATATATATAGTACTACAGAAAAGATCCATGCTGCATACAATGAAAGTAATAATTCCTTATTTTAGCAAGAAAAACCTAGTTTGACAAATTGTAGGATCATTTTTCTACTTTTATTATGTCACACTGGCATCTTGTAGACTTTCAATGACTAATATATGCAGACTTTGCTATTTCTCAGCAGTTTCCAGCTATTGAGACCACAGCTTCTTGAAGAAATTCTTCTCATTATCCCCTAAAAGAAAGACATTGTAGTCTCCAGTATTTATTTCTATTCAGTTTGTATTGCTTCAGTTCTCAGCTAAACCAAATTCTTCCTCCCATTGTAATCTATCAGAAAATTTTATCATCACATACCTAAACTTTGTGCCAAGAAAATTAAAAAGAAAGCTAGATATCATCACTCCATGGCTATTTCTTGAGGATCTCCACAGCTAGGAGACATGATTTTGCCGTTAACAATTGAAAAATCACATCCTTGACCTGCCCAGGACTCAGCCTCTCCTTGGTCTGAGCTGGGAGTTGCTGTTTTAAGCCCTGCACTGGGGCCCAGTGACTGCAGCCTCTACTGGTCCAGTTTCAGCTCTGGGGTGGCCCTGCTGGGGATGGGGTGACACACACTGCTTCCCAACCCTCCCTCCCATTCACTGCCTGACAAACAATAGCCCTTTGTGTGCGTGGGGCTGGGGGAAGGCTGGAAGACACTGCCAGGCTGCAGTGGGAGAGGGAAGTGGGCTGTGGTGAAAAAACTTAGAAAAATAAACCCAAGGAAAGCCCAAGTCTGAGCAGGAGGAAACTCCTCCACCATGACTATCATAAGTCCCCCTGCAGAAACCTCAGGATGCTGAAAACTTGATACATGACTCCTCCCCCGACTATAACCATCCTTCTTAGGACATAGAGGAATATCGGAAGGGTGAACACAACACCAGAGGAAGGGGATAGATACTGGGAATTTTGTCATGTATGGCAACTTTTACCTTCAGTATTACTAATAAGATCTGTTTTGTATTGATTAGATAATTTAGAAAGTGAGTGTTAGTATAATAATAACTGGGCTAATAACAATGTTTATTGCATTTTGGCTACACTGTTAAAACTTTTAAGCAGACTAAAACTGAATTCTCAGCTTCCCATCTGTGCTGTATTCCTCTTTTTTGTCCATAACAAAATTGTAACTGTTACAACTTCATTGGGCTTCAATGTCCAGTTTAGTATCTCTCCCTCAGTATGATGCATCCATGCACACTCTTTAGCTAATTCTCTCCCTATACTCAGTTTCCCTTTCAGTCCTCTTCTTCAGCTTCACTTAGCTTTTCCTGTGTGGCATCCCAGCAAGTGTTTTTTTTGAAGTTCGGACAGATTAGATCTGCTGCCTTCTTTCATCTCAAAAAAAGTCAGTAGTGCCTTTCAAAGATTAATGAAATTGGTCAGGTGTGACACACATTCACTGATCTTCATGCCATTTTTCATTTATGTCTTCAACCTTTTGTTCAAATATTTTCTAAAGCAGGAGCATACAACTCAAGTAAGTGGTCAAGCCATGAAGAGCTTTGACTTATTAGCACAGAGTATGACTCTGTTTCTTGTTTGTTATTGGTATCCTTCAATCTCTCCCAGATATAGTCATGCCTTTACATCTCAGATCCTTTCTGGATTCATTCTACTTGATCTTATCACTTCTTTATCTGCCTGAAGGACAGCAAATAGGGGTAAATGGAGAATGGAGAAGGAAAAGCATACAATATATTCAACATTTTTTCCCTGAAATTCTTTGTCTCTTGGAAAACCTTCTCAGTCCACATAGTTTAGTCCAATCAGTATAGAAGCAACTTGTTAATTTATTAACAATATGCAATAAACTGTTCATCAGTGAATTATATGTTTAGGACCAATAACAGCAATACAAAAGAGGTACCAAAATACTTGACACATAAAATATTAACAAACACCTACAGCTTTATGACAACCCTTCTATAACTCATCCCCAAAAGCACATCTACATAGACTGAAAAGCAACCCATCTAGTGTGTGGGTGAGGGTCTACTACATGCAGATCCTTCTGTGGAGATGTGGGTGATCCAGCTGAGCATGAACTCCTGCCGCTGCTGGCACCCCACTAAGGCATCAGCTGTGGGCTGGAGCCTCACATGGACCCACACACTCTCAAAGAAGAGGTGCCCTCACACCATTCCCATGCTGTGGGTCAATGGCTAGGTGCAAGCCCCTGTGTCCCACGGGAGGCGCTGCGTCTGGCCCAGGCAGGGCTGGGGATATCACAGGGTGATGCCCAGCAATGCCCAACCAGAGTCACTGTTCCTTACCTTGCTCCAAAGCCACTCCCACCACCTATTACAAATTTCTTTGTTTCTTTTATACTTGTTTTCAGGTTGAATCCTTTGTATCTCTTTGTAATGCCCTTCCTTTTTAATTCTATCAGTTCATTAAAAACTTCCTTTTTAATTCTATCAGTGTGGGTCAAACCTCCTCTCAGACAGTTTTGCATATTTGATTTACACACACACACTCTTACACTGACATTTCTGTCTTACCAGCTGCTGTTATCAAGCCCATCTGCCAAGGGTGGGCTCTGTGTTCTTGCTGTACACAACTGGAAAGTACGTAGCCCCTGGACCGATAGTAAATGCTATCCTCCAGCCCCTTTCATTAAAATCAGTGGACTGCAGGCCATATCTAGCCTATTTTCCAACTAAGGGCAGACCGAATCGTCCAAAGTTTCTTAAACATAGGCAGCATACATGCTATTCTATGATCACACAGCATTACCCCTGGTTCAGCAGACACATTAAAGATCATTGCTTGCTAGACCTGTGATCGTGTGTGCCCATTCTTACAGTACTATAGGATTGAGATTGTCAGGTCCCTCAAGCGATATACTAAAAAAAAAAATCACCTTAAATTCTATTCTCATTACATATGTGTTAATATTCTTTTTTGTATATGGGTTCAATGGCCTACTTATCTTTGCTCTGTTGTTCTTACTAAAATCTGAGACAAATTTTTTGGGTTATCTTCAGACAGCTTAGAGGCAGACTATCATTACTACCTGGCTTATCCTCACAACATTCCACTCTCATTAGATAGCAAACCCAATTCTTTTATCCTTATTTTCTTAGCAGAATAAATGACAAAACCCACAATGCTATTATTTCTTTTGCAAAGAGTTATTTCCATTCTTGCCAAGTCTGTCATTATTTCTATTTTTGCAACCTCTAAGAGTATTTTTGATAAATCTTTTTTTCCATTTTCTTACAGTCTCTCAGCTTACTCCTGATACTTCTTTTGACTTGGTGTCTTAGCAATATTTTGTATCTTTGAGTAAAGATTAAACATGATAAACATTTTAGAAGGCTTTTAAAAGTTATAAAGCTTTTTTTATGAAGTAATTAAGGTGAAAAACAGCTTTCATAGTTATATTATTTGCTGCTTAGTACATTTTAATGTCCACTCTTCTGCTAGTTGAGATATTAATACTGTTGCAATAAACATTATACTATATATTTATTTATGACAAGTAGCCATCAAAGTGAAATGTCCTATATTGCTGCATATTTTAAAACAGAGGAGCAAATGGTCATCCAAAAACCTCTGCGAATATCAGGGTTTGGGTTTTTTTTCAGAGAAAGACACTCAAACATGAAGTGTGCCTCACCAAAGCTATACAACAAAGTCAACAATAGAGACCCAAACTCTTGAACTTCTCTTTTCCTAATTTCTCTTGCAGCAGTGGAGCTTATACTTCCTTTTTCCAAGCTTACTGGTATTCATAGGAAATAGGATTATCTATTGGTGGTCTTAATGAAGGTTGTGGAGACAGATGCCATAGCCAGAGGAGAAGCAACTGCAAAGCAAAGTTTCAGACACTAAGAATCGTTTTCAGACTGAAATAGTAGGAAATTAAAGAAGAAAGTTCCCTTAGGTCTAGAAGCATTTGTATGCATCAGTAACACCAAAAAAGCTAGGACTCAGAAAAAAGAAGATACTTAGGCTGATGTGATTCATTTGTACCAAGGGCAAATTCCTGGGGGTGTGTGTGAGGGTGGGGAACAACAAAAAAACCCAACTGTATTATTTCTATACGTGATTTTTCTTAATTTCCTTTCCCTCACAGAAAGAGCGGCAAGGAAATCTGCTGTTTATGAGACAAAAAGAAATCAGTTGAGGAAAGCAAGACATTTAATGAAAGTACAGGGGAAATATTGCTGGAGTGAGAAGTACATGTAGGCATCTGCTGCTGCAGAAAAGAAAGAGAAAGGGTTGGGGGTAAATATGCTGTAAGGCATTGATTTTTATATAAGTTTAAAGAAGGCATTAGGTCAGAAAAGATAATCCCCAAGGTCCTTTCTAGCCTAATTTTCTATGAAAGGCTGGGATTAGGATGCATTTGTTCAACAGCATCGACAGGAGCTGACTGGAAAGGCTATGCTCTCCTTAGGGCTCTGCTGAGTAACTAGACTTTCTTCTCATCTTTTCTGTGAGTCACAGTGAACTCACTGAGTCACCGCTTTCTTGTGAGTCACTGTGAGGTCACCGAATCAGCTGTGATGTGTGGAGGGACAGGAGCTGCAGGAGGGTGAGACCCAGCAGGACAGTCTGATGGAAATGGGCTCCTCAGGGTGGCTGTGGGAGTGGAGCAGGCAGGTAGGTAGTCCATGCTTTGAGATGCAGGAGCTGTGAGGTGATAACATAAATAACTTAACTTGAAAATCAAATACAGATGAAAAGGTAGCAAAAAAAAAAAAGATAAATAGTGAGAGACTGTGGGAAGGTAGAATGGTGGTAAAAGATAGTAGCAGACCTCTTTGTGATCTTTAGTTCAGCTGGATCATTGGAGTCTTGTGCTACCCCCTTTCTGCCCCACATGGCACTTACCCAAATCCTTGTAAATTATATAGAAGAATCAAATCATCTTACTGAAATGCTTGTAACTGAACACTAAAGAAAAAAGAGATGCACATATAATACAACTGCCATTGCAATTCACAGATCTGAAGGATATTTAGAATTAATATCTTTCTTCTAACCCCAAATCAAACAAAACAGTAAGGAGGAATCAATACAACACAATTTACTTCCTGTCATTTTTAGGAACTTAGTTTATTAGAAGTTATGCAATTCTTTTATAATATAATCACATCTAATATGTATAAGTGTCATTTTTATTTTAAAAGCACTTTGGTTAGACATTTTAAAAAAATCTCATATACATCAAACTGCCAATAACTCTGAGCTAATTGCAAAAGCAGGGTTGGGCTTGCTGGATTTCTCTGATCTATTTTTCTTGAGTTCCAGAGTGGTTTCAATGGCAAGGAAGAAGCAAACAATTACTCTGTCTCTGTATTGGGTCTGGCTGGGATGGCGTTAACTTTCCCCCTTGCAGCCCTTACAGTGTTGTGCTTTGTATCTGTAGCTAGAATCCTCTTGATAACACAATGGTGTTTTGGCTGTTGCAGAGTAGTGCTCGCACAAGCATCAGGGCTGTCTCTCCAACCTCCCTGCTGCAGTCCATTAGGTTAGGGGTGGGCAAGATCTTAGTAGCCAGGACAGCAGACCCAAACAGACCAAAGAGATATTCCATATCATATGAATTCTTGGTCAGAAAGGAGGAAAGGGGCAGTGGTGGGGCTTTCATTATTAAGGCATTTGTCTTCCAAAGCAACCACCATGTGTAATGAGGCCCTACTTCCCAGGAAGTGGCTGGACATCACCTGCTGATAGGAAGTAGAGAATAGATCTTTTGCATTTTCTTTGCTTCCGCATGCGGCCTTTGCTTTCTTTCCTTAAACTGCCTTTATTTCAACCCATGAGTTTTTATTCTTATTTTCTCCCCCTGTCCTGATGAGGCGGGGAAGTAAGAGAGTGGCTTGGTGGGTACCTGGAAGCCAGACAAGGTCAACCCACCACAGTCCTTCTTGTGGATCCCAAACTAGGACTATGGAGGAATTCAAGACAAGGACAGTAATTGGGAGAGGTAATGGGAAAACATGGACTGGACTTTGCCAGAGAATGGTATAATTGTGAGGAGTTTTTGTTGTTGTAATTGTGGTGAAGGGATGAGGGGTGGAGTGCATTGTAGACTGTCCACTTCTGTGGTGTTGTGATGACGTTATTTTTACTTCGGGGAATTCTTTTTGTTGATGTAAGTGAAGATTGTGTGATCAATGTATATTTTAAAGTTAATTCTTAAACAGGTGTTTCACAGAGGCAAGGGGCGGAGTGTATTGGGTTTACTCAGCAACAGTTTGGTTGTAGGGGGCTGCAGGGTAGCTTCTGTGAAAAGACACCAGGAGCTGCCCCCATGTCAGACACAGACAGTTTCAGCAAGCTCCAAGATGGACCTGTTGGTGGCCAAAGCTGAGCCAATCGGTGATGTTGGCACTGCCTCTGTGATAACATATTGAAGAAAAGGTAAAAAATGCTGCAGAACAGCTGTGAGAGAAGAGTGAGAAAATGTGAGGGAAACAGCTCTGCAGACACCAAGACCAGAGACAGGAGGGGGAGGAGGTTCTCCAGGTGCTCCAGGTGCCGAGATTCCCCTGCAGCCCGTGGTGAAGACCATGATGATGCAGGCTGACCCCCTGCAGCCCATGGAGGTCCACAGTGAAGCAGACATCTGACCTGTGGCCCATGGAAGATTCCATGCAAGAGCAGGCAGATGTGTCCTGAAGAAAGCTGTAGCCCATGGAAAGCTCATTTCGGAGCAGGGTCCTGTTTGGAAATTTGGCCTGCAGTGGACTTGCTGCTGGATCAGTCTGTTCCTGAAGGACTGTAGCCCATGGAACAGACCAACGCTGGAGCAGTTCATGAAGGACTATATCCTGTGGGAGGGACACCACACTGGAGCAGACGAACAGCATGAAGAGGAAGGAATGGCAGAGATTAAGTGGTTGCGACACCCCTTCCTGAGGGGGCTCGGGGAGGGGGAAGGAAATAGAAAAGTTGTGAGTGAATCTGAGCCTGGAAAGAAGTTGGGACAGGCAGAAGCTTGGTTTAGTTTTGTTTTTATTTCTCACTGTCTCACTCTGTTATTAATTGTCAATAAATTAAATTAATTTCCCTGAAGTCGAGTCTGTCTTGCCTGTGATGGTAACTGGTAAGTGATCTCCCTGTCCTTAACTCAACCCACGAGCTTTTCATCTTATTTTCTCCCCTATGCTGCTGAGGAGGGGAAGTCAGGAAGCAGCTTAGTGGGCACCTAGTGGCCAGTCAAGGTCAATGCACCACTGTCAATTAGTCCCTTTGCCCTGTAGTAGACATACTGTCTCTGCAGAACTTTTTGTAGTGTTTTAGAAGTCTAACTCCAAACGAACATTTCATTGGAAAATACTTCAATATTAGTCAGGAAGAGCCATCATTTGAAACTCATTATGTTTAAAGACCAACTTTGGTTTTCTTAATTGCAACACATCTAGCTACTTTTGCATTCATCACCACTGGGTATTTCTCATTTAAAATATTAATAATGAGTAATATCTGCATACAAAGCTGGAGGTTCCTGAATCTTTTCAGTTAAAAAATTAAATCCCTTTGGGGTGGAAGTAACTACTGCATAGTCTTATTTAAAATGGTGCTGGGCCTATGAGTGCTGTTCTTGTTAAGATAAACAAGTTTCATGAAGGAAAAAGATTCTGCAGGGCTTTTTACATGATTGGATTTGTTTTGGAAATATATCAGAGCAGAATCCCTTCATTACTAATCAGGACTCCTTCTACATACCTTAAATAAATGTATGGTTTACACACCAATCACACCACTGATTTACATTCTTTATTGATTTGTAGTTTATATTCCTTCAATACATAAAATCATCTCTTACTTCTTTAATCATAAGCCGTAAAGTACATTCTTTGTAAAAAAAATGGGGCCATTTGAGAACCTTATGATTCTGATCAGTCAGATGTGGAAAAAAAAAGAATAAAAAGGGATGGTAAACACCACATATTGTCTTCCTACTCTTGTTTTAGTGGTAATATTTTTAAGATAGCATGGTTTTGCCAGAGATTTCCTGCCACTTCTGCATGTAAATATAGGAGTCTCTTCTGGGCAATGATTCCAGTACAGTGATATTTTTGCTAATCTTTCTATTGAGTTTACTCAAAATCCTAAACTGCTGTCAACCCTTTCCTTGTCAGGTCTATTTCTATTCTCTTCCTTTTCAAGAATTTTATGCAGTTATCTTGAATTTTCTGACTTGTGCCTCTGCTAAATGTCATCTGTCTCCTTTCTCTTCCAAGTTCATATTAGTTTTCTTATATACCACTGTATTGTATGTTGGAATTGGATGTTTAAGATCATACACAGAGAAGGCAGAGTTACTGAATGCCTTTTTTTCTTTGGTCTTCACGGCCAAAGCTGTCCCTCATGAATCCCATACCCTGGAGGTGAGGGGCAAGGTCTGGAGAGAGGAAGATTTTCCCTCAGTTGAGGAGGACCGGGTCAGAGACCACTTGGCCAAGCTGGACATTCATAAGTCCATGGGCCCTGACGGGATGCACCCGCGAGTGCTGAGAGAGCTGGCAGATGTTATTGCCAGACCACTCTCCATCGTCTTTGCAAGGTCATGGGGAACAGGGGAGGTGCCTGAGGACTGGAGGAAGGCTGACATCACTCCAATCTTCAAAACAGGCAAGAAGGAGGACCTGGGGAACTACAGACTGGTTAGTCTCACCTCTGTCCCTGGGAAGGTAATGGAGCGACTCATTCTGGATGTCATCTCCAAACACGTTGAGGAACAGGAAGTTATTGGAAGTGGTCAACATGGATTTACCAAGGGTAAATCATGCTTGACCAATCTGATAGCTTTCTATGATGTTATAACGGGTTGGCTGGATGAGGGGAGAGCCGTAGATGTCATCTACCTTGACTTTAGCAAGGCTTTTGACACTGTCTCCCATAACATCCTCCTTAGGAAGCTGAGGAAGTATGGGCTAGATGAGGTGACAGCGAGGTGGATTGAGAGCTGGCTGTGTGACAGAACCCAGAGGGTCGTGATCAGCGGCACAGAGTCTAGTTGGAGGCCAGTAACCAGCGGTGTCCCCCAGGGGTCAATACTTGGTCCAATTTTGTTCAATATATTCATTAATGACCTGGATGAGGGGACAGAGTGTATCCTCAGCAAATTTGCTGATGATACCAAACTGGGAGGGGTGGCTGACACTCCAAAGGGCCGTGCTGCCATCCAGCGTGACCTGGACAGGCTGGAGAGCTGGGCAGAGAAGAACCTAATGAGGTTCAACAAAAGCAAGTGCAAGGTCCTGCACCTGGGGAGGAAGAATGCTAAGCACCAGTATAGGTTAGGGGTGGACCTGCTGGGAAGTAGTTCTGAGGAGAAGGATCTGGGGGTCCTAGTAGACAGTAAATTATCCATGAGCAAGCAATGTGCCCTTGTTGCCAAAAAGGCCAATGGAATCCTGGGCTGCATAGGGAAGAGTGTGGCCAGTAGGTCGAAGGAGGTCATTCTCCCCCTCTACTCTGCACTGGTGAGGCCACAACTGGAATACTGTGTCCAGTTTTGGGCTCCCCAGTTCAAGAGGGACAGGGAACTGCTGGAGCGAGTCCAGCGAAGGGCAGCTAGGATGACTGAGGTACCGGAGCATCTCCCTTATGAGGAAAGGCTGAGAGAGCTGGGACTCTTTAGCCTGGAGAAGAGAAGGTTGAGGGGAGGCCTGATTAATGTTTACAAGTATCTAAAGGGTGGGCTGAAGGAGGATGGAGCCAGGCTCTTTTCAGTGGTTCCCAGTGACAGGACGAGGGGCAATGGGCACAAGTTAGAACACAAGAAGTTCCGTTCAAATACACGGAAGAACTTCTTTACGGTGAGGGTGACAGAGCACTGGAACAGGCTGCCCAGGGAGGTTGTGGAGTCCCCTTCTCTGGTGATTTTCAAGACCCCCCTGGATGCATTCCTGAGTGATGTGCTCTAGGCAATCCTGCTTTAGCAGGGGAGTTGGATTAGATGATCTCTAGAGGCCCTTCCAACTCCAAAGATTCCGTGATTCCATGATTCCGTGATACCTGTTCATAGTCATTAACATTAGACATGCTTTGTTCTTAGAAATGAATGTTTAAGTAATACGTAAAAATAAGGTCAAAATAGTTACATCTCTTTTCTGCAAATGCACAATTGATTGAGAAATAATTACTAGATATCTAATGTTAATTAGACAAGTGGAATAACTGCCTGACATAATCTAAGGCTTCAGCCTGAACTTTTGAATTTAGTGCTCATTCAAGTCAATGGGAAAAGGTCTGTTGACTGCAGTGCAAAATATACCAACCTGTTTTGGTTTGTTGATACCTCAAAGATCATCATTGTAGCACAAGATCTAAGGTAGAAATATTTCTGTCTTCATGTCCAGACATCTCTTTTGCCTTTGCTTTTCAAGAATACTAGCATGACTCCAGCTGCCTCTTCTCTGTACCTTCACTCAAAAATAACCTCATGTTCTTCTCTCACTCCCAGAGACTTAAAATAGGGTTTTCTAAGCTGTAATGATATTTAAACATCTCTTCCCTTGACCCACATGGCTGTATAAAATTAATACCTACTTATTCAAAGCCTCTTTTTAAGTACCTTCAGTTAGAACTTCATGACTCTTCCACTTCAGATGTTAGACCCTGTTAAAATTCAATGAAAAAGCTTCATAACACCTATGATAAAACTTATCTGGTTAAGACTAACGTTTTCTAATTTCTCATAGCCTATATATGTAATTATTATTATTTTTATCCATCACGAGTTATTTGAAAAATGTGTCTAGTTTCAGGTTGCATGCAACAGATATCTTTAGAGGTGCATCACTGTTTTTTCCTTTAGCCAGTACCTGGTGTTGTCTTGTTTCCTTTGGATAATGGGTTTCTAACGGTGTGTCTATAGTGTCATGGTAGCTTAAGGATCAAGCTTGTCCTCCAGCTCATACTTCATGATATTGTTTCTGTCCTGACTTTCATTAAGGTGGCAGGATGGAGCTGTCCAACTTTTTTTTTGTAGAAAGAGAAATTAGGCAGAGAAATTAAGGGAAAAGTAAACAGCTCACACTTGAGCTGTGACAATAAGGTGAATGTAAGTAGTCTGAGCCAGTGTAGCCTAGAAAATAAGACTTTTGTGATTGTTTGTATAAGGCCCCCAGCTGAGTACTGACCTGGCAGTGCAGGGGCTCATCCTGAGCCTGAGCTGGGCGTTACTGGTTTAACCCCTGCGCTGGGGATGGTGACTGCTGCCTTCCCTGCTCCAGCTTCAGCTCTGGGGTGGCCTGCTCCCCCCACTCCCCCATCACTGCCTGACAAATAACCCTTGGGGCTGGGGGGGGAAGGGCCGTGGGCCACTACCAGGCTGTACCTGACAATCTGGGAGAAGGAAGTGAGCTGTGAAAGGGAAATATATAAAAAAAAAAAACAAACAAACAA
>VXBH01007984.1:69042-110572 GCA_013400035.1 Rynchops niger
AAAAAAAAAAAACAAAAAAAAAACTTCAAGAAAACCCCAAGCCTGATCTGGAAGAAATCATCAACACCATAATTCTCCTGACAAAGAGCAGGAGGAAACCCCTAGGAGGCTCCCACTCTTCTCAGAAAAGCCACCACAGTGCTGACACCTCACTGCAGCCTGCCCTCTTTCTTCCTCCTTCTTCTGAGACTGCCAGTATTAGAGCCCCGGAGACATGAGAAGGGAGAGCACAGCACCAGGGGCAAGTGTTTTTTTCTCTTTTTTTCTTTCACACAGTAAAACCAGTTAGCTATATTACTGAGGTTTCCTTGAATTAATTTGGATTATTAGTGAATATTAGTGTAACTAAACTAACACTTTGGGTTATTAGACCATTAAAACATTAATTGGGCTAATATTAAGCTCTTAGTTCTATATATGTGGTGTGTGCCCTTTCGCACATAACAAACCCATGATAGTATCACCATTTAGTTCTGAGAATTTGAGTCTGATCTTGAGCACAGATGCTATAGGATTCTAAACTTAATCTGGGTAGGTGTTGATGAACATAAGGATAGGATGGCAGGATTGGACTGTCTTTATTCAATTGTATGCCCTTCTGTTTTAATTGGTAAACAATGTAATTTTCAGGCAGTACCAGAAGCTTATCTGACCAAATAATTTGGTTAAGATTTCTGCCCTGTTTTTCCTTTGGTGTTACAAAGATGTGTTTTTTTCCCCTTGCTCATGTGTATTCATGTATTACACTATGCATGTAATTTACAGACTGCAGCTATTTTTATCCATTATTTTTCTTCTTGTTTCTTTGTTGTATTACTCCATCCCATGCCTTTAATGTTAAAAGTGCATGGTTTTTGCAGCAAACATAAAAGAATATATTTCACATGTCAGTGCACTGAACAATAGTTAATGGCATTCTGATTTAGTCTTACATTTGAATAAGCTTAATTGTATTCTTTTTTTATTTAAGCAAGTTCCACTATTAAGGAAACTCATCAAGGTTGTGCTTGCTTCTTCCTCAGGGAAGACTTAGTCGTATTTCTCCAATTACATTAATCAGCGTGACAGAAATACTAAGTATCTACTTCACATGGTGTCATTGTCTTCCCATAAAATGGGTCACAGAAACTGAAATGTGTAGAGAAGTTATTCTTTGGATACCTTTTATTTGCAGAAATACTGGCTTTTATTTTTAATTAGAAAATGTAATGCTTGAGAGCTGTAAATGTGGCATTTCCTACAGTCTGAAGTCTTTTCTTTATGAATATTAAGTGTATAATGCCCACAATTTCATAGTCTGTGAACCTTAGCCATGGAGAAAACACCTTTAGATCTCAGAACTATATGTCAGATCTATAGGTCCTACGAAGGAAAAAGCTTGAAAATTATATTGAGTAGCTAATTTATTCCAAACTCTAATTCCAAACTTTAAACTGGAATGGTTTTTTTTGGTCTGTTCAAAGGAGTCTGATATGTAAGCCCTTCTGTTCTCAGTATGACAAAGCCTAAAAGGGATAAAAGAGGGTAGATTTAGATTAGATACATGGGAGATTTTTTATTTTTTTTTTTTAAATGAGGGTGGTGAAACACTGGAACAGGTTGCCCAGAGATGTGACAGACACCCCATCCTTGGAAACATTCAAGGTCAGATTGGACACAGGTGTGAGCAACCTGATCTAGTTGAAGATGTCCCTGATTGTTGCAGGAGGTTTGGACTAGATGACATTTAAAGGTCCCTTCCAACCCAAACTATTCTATGATTCTAAGACACTTGCATTTGATCTGCTGAATCTTTTGCTCATCTAGAAGGAGAACTGTAGTACTCTTTGAGGACAACTGTTTAAGTTTTTGTGACTCCTAATATTTCCTAACATCATAGTATTTTGTAAGTTGTAGCCAGCTCTAAATTTCTCCCTTCAAGTACCCAGATACCTATATTATCTGAGTGACAGTATGCAGGAAAAGTAAAAGCTGACATTAACACACTGCTTATATAGATTGCTTGCCCTGCTGCACAAAGGGAAGTATTTTCCTCTGCTTTATGCTCTTGCAGCAGACGCTGTCTGTCAAAATGTCAAAAGCAGAGACTGAATTCATTTCTGTTCATGATCTGTTTTGAGATCCTCAATTGAAAAGTTTATCACAAGGGAAAGTTCATGCTTCTTTCAAGGCAGCAATATGACCCATTCTGATTTTGTGTAAATTATAGACATCACTGTAAGTACTTTGTCAGCTGAGAGTACTACTCTTCAAAAAATGGGAGAAGAATCTGTATTAATATCTTCTTCATGCAAGTTTATGAAGCGTACTTAATTTTGCCAGACCTTTTTAATTTTGTCCTTGTCTGGTAACAATCGAAGAAATAGGAAAGTTTTGTAAAAAAATCACCATCTTTTAAGACCAGATTTTTGTCAATTAAAGTTTTCATTAAAGGCAGTTTGAGTTGAGAGTTTAGCTCCTAAACATTTCTGCTCACACAGAACACATATTCTTTGAATTACTTTGTAACTTCAGCAAATAAACATATTCCCTTAGTGTTTGTTTATGAGGACAGTAAAATCCATAAAGAAGGGACTGTACAGTTTGTTGCTTGTGTCACAGGACTCCATATCTTCTCTGTTGATAGGATTCCTTGCATTGGACATCTCTGAACAAGATAAAAAAGGTGGTGGTAGCGAAATGTGTGGGGGAACAATGTCATAGGCATAAAACCTAGCCATGTTCTAAAATGAACATACACCCGATTGAGGAAGCTATCTATATACAGCATTATTAGTCGATTCAACAACTAGTGATTTTAATCTCAAAGACAAAAAAAAAAAAGAAAACAAAAGTGTATTCTACTGAGACTACATACAAATCACAATATTATCAGAAGAACCGTTGAATTTGTATTATAAGGTCCCAATGTACTTTATAATAGCCTGAAGGTTTTAGATAAATATAGACAAATTTCCATAATAAGCTGTTACTATTTTCCTATTAGTATTTTGCTTTTCCTTAGGAGCATAGGTAATCTGAGTTTATATTGCTGTTTTTTAAATAGATAAGTAAATAAAATCAAATTACGTACTTCCCATTGGGTAGAAATTGCTGGAAAAGAATATAATGCTGCTTATCTGTCCTGATCCTTGTATGTACTGATTCAATACTATAGTTACCTGAATTACAACTATCCATTTGAGATCAATATATATGTTCATGTACGTCTCAATTTTTTAAGGAAAATTATTGAGAAGAAAGTTAAAGAGCAGACTGTGGCAAAGCAAAGATACTTTTTTTTTATATTTATCCCTTTGACTTCTTAATGAAGGTTTTACCTTGTTTTTTTCAATAATTTTGATGTTTACATCATTGGTTGGTGATTGCGTGGTGAAGATTCAGATGTCCACCTCAGTTCATTTAGATATTCCATAGGCACTTATCAGAGTCTCAGTTGCACCAACCTTTTCACTGAAGATCACTTCAAAGCTCCAGCTTTTACTGAAGGTAGCTAAGTACCCATCTATGAATATTTTAGTTCTAGTTCAAAACTAAAACTTTCAGTTGACTGCCTAATAAAATTTAACATTTCTAATAAGTTAAATTTCATTATATATTTAAAATTTCATTATATGTATTAATTATAATTTGCATTATATATAGATATTTCCCCAGTCAGAATACCACTAAGTTTTTTACCAACGGCCTACACTATTAGCACGGGCTTCATTCCAGGTATGAGGTAGGCCCCTCGTGAAAACCACCTGCTTTTGTTCACTTCTGTTTTCCCTGTCTTCTTGATCTATCAGTTGGGTCCTCTTTTGTGAAGTCACATGGCCTGACCACATCACAGATACGTCACAATATTCAGTCCTTTCTTTGTGCACAAAGTAGCATATCTGAGCAATGCCCAGTATATTCCCTATATAAATTCATTCTACAGAAAATGCTGGCCACTGAACAGGAGGAAGCAGAAGCAAGTAATATTTTTATCTTGTGGGAAAGAATGGGTCCAAACTCCACAGATAATTGTCTATATGCTATGCTTCAGCAGCGCTTGACCAGAATCTTATCTTTAAAAGTCATCTGCTGATTATATAACAAAAGTTAGGAAAATCATGATGTGGTTCTCTGATAGAGTTATAGTGTGCTCAATAGCTCTAATGAATACACGCATACCATAAAAGAGGGACTGGAACACTAACCAGGGCTGATGGCTGAAAAACTTATCTGTGTTTATTTTTCAGTGAGATACAATGTAAGGTATGGTTTTGTGATCTTTTTACCATTGTATTCATTAAATTATCTTTTAATTTTTTTTTTTATTAAAAGAATATCAATGAACAGCATCTTAATTCATCTTATTTAATTTTTTAGCTTTGTACTGTTTTACAGAAACTGTAATGAGTATGTCAGAATATTCTGATGAGTATGCTTTTGTGTTTTCTTTTCAAATACTGCCATCCTATCTTCCTTCGCTGTTGGCAGATAAATCCTATTTGATTAGTATGGTAAATATTTAATACATTTTTTTCTGACAATAACTGGGGCCAGATTATACCAATACACAACTCATTAGTAAAAGGACTTGATTGTAGTTCATGGTTTTGCCTTCATTCTGCGAGTCATAGACTTCCAACACTGAAGCTATGCAGGGCAAGTCAAGGAGAAACTGGCTATGCTAGCTGGGCGTGTTTGCACATTGTGCATCTAAAGTGCATACTTCATTTCTATGCATGAAGGTCAGGTCAAGCAAGTAGGAAGGTCAGTTTTTTCTTACTGAGTATCTGCTAGACTTCTCTGCACCATAAGGGCTATATTGCATAAGATGGATTGTTATGTTGAACTGTGGCTGTCCTGAAGACAACACAGGACCTTAAACATATATAGCTCAAGGGACGTGCATTTAATTCCAATTGCCTCTTTACTTATTTGTGAAAAAAGACTCACCTGGGTTTGATGTACAGTATAGTAACATTCTCTGCCAAAAACAAAGGATGTAAATTTAACACTTCTGTTTCTTTCTTACAGATCAGGTTGGGGTGTTTATTAGATTTGGAAAATCTCATTCTCTGACATTGTCTTTTTCTCATTGTATTGAGTACAGAACCTAAGTACTTAAAACAACAAATAGGAAAATAAAGTTGAATGTTAAAATACTGTTATAGAAGCTCAAGAATGATTAGCTAGTGGAAAAAAGGTGGTAGTTAGAGTACTCCCTTGACCAAAAGTTGGCGATCCTGTATACTTTGACCCAACATTTCTACTCAGGATCCTTCCCATCAATCTCATCTCCCTCTTTTCTTCTGCAAATGACCAGACATATTTCAAAAATTCTTTATAGGATTATGAGCTAAATGAACTCTAGACACTCCTCTTACTGAATTAATTTGGCATATTGTCTTTCAGTATCAGATATGCTTTTCAGCCATGATATAATCTTGCATTCTTCTCTGAACTTTCTCCTACTTATTACCACCTTCTTCAACTACATTCAGAACAGAACACAATTCCAATAATAGTTATTCCACTGCCAAAAACAAAGCTTATGTAACATGTTCAGTCTTGCTGGTATGTTACAGTTTGTACATCCAAGGATCACTTTATCTCTTTTGGGCCAAACCTTACCGTAGGAGTTCATTCATATTCATCTTATTATTCGCTAAAAGTGCCAAATCTTTTTCGGAGCCAAGGTCACAGTTCTGCATTCTCTTCTTTTGTTCTACATTCTTCTTCCTGGTTAACTAACTCTTTGTCTTGTATTTCAAGTCATTAATAGAACTACTTAAGAGTCCTAGGTCAAAGCTAGAAGAATACGCAATTAATATCGCCATTATGAAAATTCTTGTTTGCAATGACTTTTGAGGTCTAGGACTTCATTGGGCTTTTAGTCTATTTCTCTTTATTTTCATATGTTCCTATTTAAAAAGTTGCATTTCCTATTCAAAGATCTTGCAAAAGTAGGTATATTCCACCCGAGTTATCAATCATACTTCATTCAGTCTACATAATGCTTTATTACGCTAACTGCTAAGGAATGAATAATTGCATGTTATTCAACATGTACTTAATGGCATTGGTTCTTACCTTATACTGTACAAAATACTTACATAGGAAAAAACACCCAGGGATGCAGAGGAAGTACCACTTGATTAGTGTACCTTTTGCATGAAGGGGAAATGCACAAACTTTAAAGTGCCCTAGAAAGTTATTGTAAGGTGTGAAAGAGAGACAGTATTGTACAGTGCTCCTAAAGAAATCTTTTCAAAATACTAGCCTGTAATCTAGAATTTATGAAAAAAAAAAAAAAAAAAAAAAAGAAGGAAGTATTGTTTTAGTATTTTTACATGTAGAATAGTTAATGTAGTTCTCACAAAGGACTACTAAAAAAAAAATAAAAAAGGAAAGCAAAGAAAACTAAACATACAGAATCATTTTTTGAAGCATTTATTTTTATTTTTGCAAAGGAGCTATCTAGATAACTTTGGTTAACCATGCTCCAATTTAAACACATGAAATACACTTTCCATTTACACTCCATTTTGAATATTGTTCTTCCATATATTTGAGCTACGGTTGCTTTTTTGGCTTCAAATCAGCCTGGATAGGAAAATAAGAATTTTATCATATTTTGTAGTTTATGTTCCTGTGACCATTACAAAAGGGTGGATCTTAATGATCTGTACACATCCATGTCAATCACCAGAATGAATTCGTTGACATTTATGTCTTAAACAATATGCATGTATTTGCTGTCAAGTGTTATTTGGCTGTACAAATATTTATCTGCTGTAGCACTGACCGTATTAGCATAATCTGACAAATAATCAATATTTGTCTGAAACTCTAGAGTCCTGACAGCTAATCCTAAATAGCATAATTGGATGGAGAACCATGAAAAAGACTTATATGATATTTGACCTAGTTCCAAAGTTCTGCATATATTCTACAGAGTTTCCAAGATTGACAATGTCAGATTAACTGTTAGGATCCCAAATAATAAACTGCATAGAAATTTGTTCAAGTGGAAGGGGTACTTAGTACTAATGTAAACCTATAAAACCAAGATTTTGCATAGGAAATTCAATAAAAGGAGGTGGATTTTTTTTAAGAATATCTTGAAGATTAGGAGGTTAAATAAAATATTACTTTTATTAAATTAAAACTGTTTGGAAACATTTATCACTTTTAATAAGTCTTTTAAGTCCAGAAAGAAATGTGGGAATGATTATGATAAGAGAAGAATAATAAGGAGTGGAAAATGAGAAGAGGGAAAGAAAGGGAGGAGGTAGTTAATTAAAAATAAAGATAAAATATAGTAATATTTAGTCAAATGGTTAAGGCAGTCACTTAAAATGATGGAGAACAAGATCTCTCTCTCTCTCACTTTTAATGGGAAATTCCATCCAGCTAAACTTGTCCACAAATTAATCCGATTTCTCAGATTTCGGTGTTTAATAAAAGTGTTTTCTTGTATTTATCAAAATATCCCAACCATTTGCATTTGGGATGATGAATTTCTCTTCAAATCAATATCTGAACAGTTCTGAAATATTGTGGATTCTATCTCTACAGTATCAGGAGCTAAACTCTTACTCCTTTATACTGTTGAGCTAAGGCATTTTGAAATGCTATTTGAGGAAAAGATTTTAAATTCACATCTGAAGACCTTCCTTGATGGAAATATTTGTAGTTTACTATTGTGGATTAAATCTGATCCAATGGTAATTTCCTCTTTTTTTGTGACTACTAAAAATGTTTAATTAAAAAAATCCCCCTAAGTCTCAACCTAGAAAACAGTTGAAGTTAAGCCACAATGAGTCTTTCTGATTGTGCATATGTATGATACTCTTAGGCCTAAAGGCTATTCTGTAAATTATTTCCAAATATCTTGTAAAAGTAAATGTCAGAGATTACAAATTGAATAACAAACAGGTATGCACATGTGTATACTTGTATCTGTTTGTCAGATTTAATAGAGACATAGCAAGACCAGAATTTGTATAACTTTAATCTTAAATTCACTGTTTCAATACTGAACTTAATCCAGTTTTTATTAATTTAAATCAATGATTTCATTATTTTGATCAAGAGGAACCAAAACAGTATCAAGACTGCTGCCAGATTATATTTTTTTAAAAAAATCCTTCCTTTAAGAACCCAGTTGTTTGTATATAGGAGTAGATTTTAACAGAGATGAAGCAAAATAAAATTTGTCAGCTATTGATTAAAAGTTTAAACTATTTCTTCATGCAGATAAACTGTCATTCCAACAAAAAAAAATTACCAAAATGTTCAGTAATACACAGTAGTTCTTACTTTTAAAGACAAAATTCCTACTAGTTTTCTTCCTGGTAGAGTGATAGTAACACACTGTTTTAACAGAAGTGGATACAAAACAAATCTTCACATCCTGATACCTTCCCTTTTGAAAACTGTTGTCACAAATTGTCATTAACTCTAAATTTTTGGTCCTGAATGCTATCTATTCTACCTATCTGAATTCTATTCTAAGATCTAAACTAAACTCTGTGTAACTATAGCAGTCCCTCAGTGGGGCACAGCTCAAAACTTAAGTCCACCTTGAGTTTAGCATACACTTACTGTGACTGACACAGTAACTTCAAGGTTAGTAACTTCAGACGTAACTTTACTAAAACTCATCATTCTGGACAATATTGTACTATGTTGTATGTCATATAGAACTCCAGTAAATATAGTGCAAATACATGTCTCCCAAGCCAGGGCAGTATTTTGTATTCTCTGCTATTTTAGTACATGATAAAATGTCTTTATTTTATAATAACTTTCTTTTCAATTCAGCTATAAATATCATTAAATAGGGTAAATGTATCCTAAAAGTGTTTCTTATCAGTGTGGAAGGCTGTCTTTTCTAAGGTATTTAATGAAACTTAAGTTAATTCTCTCAACAGTGCAGGACCATTCTGTGATTCTGTGAATAGGGTTCTATTATTATTTCTCTGTTTAGGTATTATTTCCAAACATCTGCTGCCTCAGGGAAATACCTTTTTGTACCCTTTGAATTCAATGACGTGATGGTAGTTACTTTGCTACTTACTGTCAAGTCTTTAAGGAATCTAATATTGAATTTTGAAGCATATAATATGACAGAAGAAAATTACCTAGGAAACTGAGTCTATGCCCATTTGCATATTAATAAGGATTTTTTTTTTTCAAAGATACGTCAAAAAGAGTCTGAAATTTGTCTGACCTATCAGGTGCCTGCCATCCTTTGTCTGTGAATAAAATAGACAAGTAAAATTAAAAAAAAAAATAATAATTGACAAAAAGCATCAGAAAAATATGAATTATATAAATAAAAATGTTCTATTCTGTTAAATAGAAGCAGATGGTGCAGTTAATCTATACAAAAAACCTGTGTATCTGTTCATGGATGTAACATTCTACAAAATGCTGAAGGGACAGATATAATGGAAGAATATTTAGATTAAAATAATTCTTCAAATAGCCTGTGAGAGCCTATAACTAGCCTTTTCTGTTAAGCAAAGTATTGAAGTACATACCCAGGATCAGTTATTTTGACTTTCAAGGGGGCAGAAAATAATTTTCCAAACTGCTGAAAAGATCTAGAATACACACGTTCTCACCTAAGAAGTAATGTGGAGAAAAATTGCTGCTACTTACAGTAGTTATGTTGTAGCTATTTTACACATTTCTTTTAATTTTTTTCCTAGGAGAACTTAAAATGTGTTTCTCCATACATACAAGTAGAAAGATGGGAAGTAACGTTGCATCTTGGTACAAAGTTTTAGTAACACCCTTTTAGTTAAAGTGTGAGAAAATTGAGTTTATATATGCTCACAGATAGATAAATAAGTCTCTGCAGTGATCTAGCCAAATGGAAATGAAAATCTGAATGAGCTGTTGACAGTCTGTACAAGATAAGGATGACCGAAATCTAGCAATAATCTACAAAAGATAATATGAAATATTGAGAAGTTATCAAATGTAATGTTCAAAATTTAATTCAGAATCCCCAAACAAATTAAGTTCCTTACTGTGATCATAGGTATAATTCATCAACATCAAGCAGTGGTTTGATAGTAGCTTTGCATTCATAGTCTTTTAAAAAATCACCCAAAGTAGCACTGAATATGTGCCATTTTTCAGTTATAGGTAATATAGGTAATATAACTGCCAAACAGTTTTAATGAATAACTCTTCCTGTCTTTGGCTAACAACGAAAGCCTATTTAGGAGTTTTAGCTGTTACACTAACTAATCATCCTTTTACATACCCAAGACTGAATTAAAAACCTCTATTCTTATTTTGATGCAAAACAGATTCATTCACCAGGCTCTGAAAATATACCATTCTTATCACTCAGGACATGTTAGCTACATAAGCTTAGCCCTGAATATATCGAGTAATTTATCTTCCTGAAGCATTTAAAAGCAGCTGAAAATTAAATTTCAGTTTTTATTTTTCTACATGTCCTCTGTTAATTCATACACTGGGTAGCAGGTCTTACTGTCAGAGAAAGCTCTTACGATAATCTTGGATGATCTCCTGAGTAATTGGACTATCATGCAGTAATTTCAGCATCAAACTTTGTCAGTATCAGAATTTAGGTTTCAGTTGAAGCATATCTTTTCTGAGGCGTATAATTTTTTTCTGAAGTCTTTGAGTAATGTTAAGTCTGTTTTTTAGCTCATAAAGATGTTCCAGGTACTGATGCCACTAGCTGTTTAAAATTTGGCAATTTCCAGTCCAGGATTACCTTTTTAAATTGGAGCATACAGCTATTTGGCTGTCCAGCAACAAAAAATGAAGATCACAATTGCCACCATCTCTTGGGCAAACTAAAGGTCAAAAAAGTAAAAATCTTAAATTTTAATTTTTAAATTTTAATTTTTACTGCTCACAGACCCCTTTCTAATTTGTTAACCTACATTACAAGACAAGAGCACTAGAACAAAGAAAAATATCGCAGCGATAGACCCACTATGTCATACACAGAGCTAATATTAGTGTCTTATTCCTACTTAATATTTCTTTTTTACATATGCAAGCATCCCATTCAATCTGGAAATAAGTATAATTATAAACTACACAATTTTGTGCTGCTATACAACAATGTTACCGAGTTTGTTGACAAAGGAGCTGGTTCATGTTGAACTGAAAATGTTGCAAGTTCTGTGATGCACTGAGTTTATTTTTGTTGCAGATTTTTGCTATGCATTATCTCTAGTATTCATTTACCTTTGGATGTGACTGGGTGATTATTTTATGCCTTAGATAGTTGCTGCTACGTTACATACTTTAGTTCACTCACACTTGAAGTACATGACCAATGTGAAAATAAGGATATTGGGTTAGAAATTGTAAAGCCACATCAAACTTCAGGCTTCAGAATCTGAAGCTTCAAATCCAACAATAACTTTTCCAGCCTCTCAGAAAAATAATCTGTCTTTTAAATTACAGGAATTTGCATTGCACACTAAATTCTGAAGTTTTACTATCTATGAATCACAGATTTCATTCCTCATTAAAAACTTTGTGCAAAACAGATGCTGTTAAAAAGTGAGTATATAACAAGAATGACTATTTTTGTATCTGACATCATGTTATTTTAATAAAGCAATTCTACAGTAATTAGCTGGGGATTTACTCTTGGTAGTTTTCACTTATGGATAAGTTGAGATCAATGATCTTTGCATAAATCATTGTGGCTAAAAAGCATGTTTTGAAGTTGCTTTTTTTTTTTACTTTTTATTTGGGGACAAAACACTACCATATTTAATTTAATTATAATGCACAGTAAGCAATAACATTGTATCTCAGCAGAGGACTTGAAAAATATTTTTCATGGATACGTAAGTATTGATAAACTCTATTCCTAATTTCTCTAAGAATTTATTTGTATAATTTAAAATTAATCTTACTACAGTTTATTGTGTTAATTTTATTTTTGGGCTGGGATCATTCTCACAGAGTTTTAATACCTACATATATCAGTTTTTCTCCAGGAAACTCTTCTTAGACAATCTTTTAAGTCAAGAGATATCTGATACTGTCAAAACCAATTTGCATCTTCATACTGTGTTTAGTGCAGATAGGTAGGAAGAGTTTTGCATATTTTGGGTCATTAATTTGAACAAGCTGATTTCTGATTACAGTTTACTGAGTCATATGTCATGATTAGCTGAGAGAATTCTTCCACAAGAAGAGTTCACCATGTGCTGGTCTATGTCTCTAAGGTACTAATGCACCTAGTTAAATCTGCAGTGTTCTGCATTGGTCTTAAGAAAAAAACAATGGTTCTTTGTTTAAATTCATTACAGGAACAGTACCGAAACCCCAAACTTGTTTCTTAGGTCTACATACCTCGAGGTCATTCAGTGTCAACTCTGTGTTTGATTTTCTCACTACTCTGTTCTTCTTCTTCTTTCTTTTCCCCTCCACCCATTTTCATTTCCCAAACACACAGTTGAAACAGAACAAAAACTGTGAAATATTCCTGTCCCATTGTGCTTTACAAGTGTTTTTCTTATCAGTGATACATATTTACATCTCATGCCTCTTTCTGGGGCTATTGCCAGTGATGCACTATTTATGATGAAACTGGTCCATTACATTACTCCACTGAATTCTGAATGCTTATTTGGCACTTTCCATTCTAAATGTCTATGCTTTAAAAAACTTGCCCCAAGACACAACAGCAACAAAACAGTATTCTTAAGAGAAGGGTAGGTTTACCTGGGGCAAGACCACTTTTCAAAGTCACTTTAAATGTGAACATACCAGAAATATTAATATTTACCTGGATTTAAAAAAAAAAAAAATAAAACATAAAAAACATCCCCGGGGTTTTACCTAAACATAGTAAGAATTTTCAGCAGCTTTTCCGAGTCACCAATGTATAAATGATTTTTTTTTCTTTTTTTTTTTTTTTTATAATGTTAAACGGATAACTTACGTGCAGGCACTGAAAGAACCCAGGGCATTGTACCCACTCAATTTGTTTGATTGATTCCCAAGTTGTCTGGTAGAAATCTGGCTGGAACAGTGTTTGTTGAAAATGAGACTCTGGTTGTTTTGCACACACTGTCGCAGTGTTACATTTTTTATTTGTCTTCTGTGAAACGGAGTGGATTTTCTACCCTAGTGGATTTTCTATGTGCCAAAGACATGACTACGTTGCCTACGTTGACAGGCCTTTTGAACCTGATATGGTTTTCAGAGGGAGTAAAGGGGAAGAGTTTGTTTATAAGAAACTGTGCAAGGGTTAGTTATAATATTGCCAATGATTGTTTTTCATCCAAATAAGAGGTAGCCATGGGATCTCTGAGCTTGGAAGCAGTAGGGGGATGTCTACATACCCTAATGCCCCTCTCCTGCTGATTGAAAAAAAAAAAAAAGAAAACAAGATTAACATGTTGGGATTATACTTGTCCTTTCAGAACAAACCTGAACAGAAATAATTAAAATACCACACTGATTACATTCTAGTTAATAGCAGGGAGGAACAATTTTTTTTTTCCCTTCATTCTACTCCAAAGGTAGAAAAACTTTAAAGCTTTAGTTTCCAATGGTAAAGTCAACCTCTATATCTATGTTTCGTTCTCCTGTATGTTCCAAGAGACGTATAGTGTAGGATTCTTTTTACCCTTTTATAAAGAGTAAAAGTTCAGGGATAGTTACTGTTAATACATCAGTATATAACTTGAGTGGGAAAAGAGTAGTTTTATTTATTATTTCCTTGAGAATTTTCACTAGCTTGTTCTCACTTGCATATCTAATAAGTAAAGATACATCCGTTGTGCAGACATAGGGTTTTAATTTTTTAGCAAAGTAATTGAGGTCTATTGTTTTTTAAACAGTGTACTGGTTTTGGCTGGGATAGAGTTATTTTTCTTCGTAATAGCGTACATGATTCTATGTTTTGGACTTGTGATGGAAATAGGGCTGATAACATAGTGATTTTTTTAGTTATTGCTGAACAGTGTTTGCACTGCATCACAGCCTTTTCTGCTTCTCACACCACCCTCCTAATGATTAGGCTGGGAGTGTACAAGAAGTTGAGAGGAGGGGACACAGTTGGGACAATTGACCCCAACTGACCAAAGGGATATCCCATACCATATGCCATCCAGCTCAGCAATAAAAACTGTGGGGAAGAATGAGGAAGGGGGATTGTTCTGTGTTATGGCATTTGTCTTCCCAAGTAACTGTTACACGTAATGGAGCCCTGCTTTCCTGGAGATGGCTGAACACCCGCCTGCTGACTGAAAGTAGTGAATGAATTTATTGTTTTGCTTTGCTTGTGTGGTGACTTTTGCTTTACCTACTAAACTGTCTTTGTCCCAAACCATGTGTTTTTTCACTTTTACCCTTCCAATTCTCTACTTCATCCCACTGTGGGGAAATAAGCAAGTGGCTGTAATGGGGCTTAGCTGCCTATTGGGGTTAAACCACAACAAACAGAAATAAGGATCAGCAAAGGATGCTTTTAGTAAATTAGTTTCTGCTTCACCCCATTCCTCATTGCGGACAGTGATGCCTCCTGCTTTTAGCTGTCTCTCATGCTGCTGTTGAAAACCTTTAGGGAAGTATTGAAGTTTTACAGAAGAGCTTCTCAATGAAGGGCACAGGACTTCTTCCTTTCCACAGAGTAATTTCTATGCCTGGAACTTTAAGATATGGAATCTTGCAGCCATAATTTCTAACCAGAACTGGTGCTATGGTTATAATCCTAAGTGTTTGTGCTCAGCATCCCAACTAGGGCTATAAATTTTCAGTAAAACAATCCATGGTAGTGTGTAAATATGGCAATGACTATTGATATTTCTCTGGACATTTATAGTAAATCTTATCTCCATATAAAGTTTCTTAATTTCTCAGTAAACATCTACTCTAGAGCAGCCTGGATCTCTAACAGCCACTATTATTTCCAAAAAAGTTCAAAATATTATTCAGCACAAGGTGAACTTTGCTCATTGTGGACACTGGTTCATAAAAGGTTTGAAAGGAGAGAAAAAATATCTCATGCAGCAAAACAAGATAAAAAATTTTCCTTGTTAGGAAAACCTAGTGCTGCATGGAAATACTTGTACAGGTCATGGACGTGCTGGTTCTAGGCACAATATTAAAGTTTTTTCTTCTAACCTATTAGGAGGGTTAGAGCCGTCCCAACAGTCTGCTTAATCTCAGTATAACATACATGACCAGATTAATTTTAAAGTATAATTATAACTGTAGAATTCTATTTATGTAGTGATACATGTTCATGATCTGAAATAAATTTACTATTTCTGGAATGAAAGAAATATATACCAATATTAATGAACTGATTGATTATTGGATTAGGCAGAACAGCCATGAGATTTATTGATTTTTCCACTCTTTTTTTCTGCCAACTTCCCCTTAAAAACTGTTTCACGGGGGATGTACATTATGTCAGCTTATTGTGATAATTTACATTAAAAATTCTTAGTCACTGCCAGAGCACTGTGCAGGCTGATGGCTCCCTGTTTCTTCAGGGCAGGCCTTGGCAGCCAGGGCCTGTCTCACTGTCCCAGCCAGAAGCAGCATGTCCGGGAGACACCAGGGCAGCCCCAGCCCTGTGAATCAGGCAGCTCCCTGGGGATGGGATGAGGCTGGGACAGGACATGAGCCAGCGTGTGGACCCAGCTCTGCAAGGCCAATGACTAGGCAGGGCAGGGCTGTGGGGAGCTGGAGATTGGCCTTACTGCAATGTCTGTGGGGCAGGGACTGACGGCCCTGGCGGGCTTACATGGGGTCCTGAGCCATGGGCCCTGAGACAGGAGCTGGGCAGGGACTTTATATCCTAGCAGTGCCTTCAAGGCCCTGGCAGTCATCCTATATTTTAGAGATGTAGCTTGCTAGTAAGTGCCTTCATATGGTAAACTTTTCAATAGCTGCTAAAATTATGGTATTGCATTGTGATATTGTATTTTACGCCCTGTAAGCCTCCTGTATTGTCACTTAAAATCATTATTACTTTACATCTGACCTCGTGATAAGATTTGTTTGAGTGAATAGCGGTAAAAGCACAGTTATGCTCCTCAGAACACAAAGGGCAGATCCCAAAATGCAATTGTTAAGTGGGAAAACATCAATTACCTAAACAAAAAATCAAACATCATTAGCAGCAGCAGTACTCTAGGGAGAGTTCTTCCTTAGCACAGTTAAATGTAATTGTAATAAAAATTACAGGTGATTGTAGAAAATATTTGCTTTTAAAGCTAAACTAGTGGGATACTAAATTTTGAAAAGAATAGATTATCATTATGAGTATGGTTTGAATAATTTGGTACTTTGGTCACAATCTAAGATAATGGTTTTAGTGCAGCTACATGTAAAGCTGTCTATATAAGAACTTTTATGGGAAGTCTGCCTTGAAAAGCACTGAGTCAGAGATTTAATATTCTTTGGAAATATCTTCCTCAGACTTAGTGAACTGCTGTGACACCAAACACTAATGAAATCCTTAGAAAAAGAGAAACAGGGAGTGGACAGAGAAAGCAATCTTGCTTTTTCTTCTGCAGCACTTGAATCGACAGCCTCTAGAATGCTGCCCCTGCTTCTGGTGCCAGCTTGTTGAAATAAATGGGAAACTCTTGGAAAACTTTTATACTAGAAACACTGATAGATTCCAGTATGCACAGTGGGAAATATTATGTGAGACTTTGGGAGTGTGACCTATTTGCCCTAGTAAGTAGGCCTTAGAAAATTCCTGTGGTCACTCTGTATCTGTTTATAGACCTCTGAAAGGATGTGAAAGGCTTGTGTTTGAAATTTAAACTTGAAATAGATGCAATTTCCTAAAATGAAGGATAATTAGTCATCAGATTAGGTTGAATGGTAAAAGAATAATCTCATATTGGCTGCACTTGCTTGGGACTTCGTAGACATCTGACACATTTTACATTAAGACAAGTTAGTTTTGTCAGGACTGCCGTAAGAGTTACTAACCTAGACCCAGCATCAGTGTGTTGGATCTTGCAGCATTAGTCAAGCAATACAAAATAATTGATCTAGTAACTGTATAAACTCCATCACAATAGACCTAGTCCTCTGCAGCCCATGGAGGACGATGGTGGAACAGATATCCACATCACAGCCCGTGGGAGATTACACACTGGAGCAGATTGTTATGTCCTGAAGGAAGATGCAGTGCAGCCTTTGGAGAGCCCACACAACAACAGGCTCCTGGCAGGAGCTGCAGCCCATGGAAGACCCATGCTGTAGCAGTCTGTTCCTGACAGGCTGCAGTCTGTGGAGAGGACCCATGCTGAAATAGATCTTGAAAGGCTGTAGCCTGTGAGAAGGACCTATAAAGGAACAGGAAAAAAAAAAAGAGTGAAAAACAATGGAGACCTGTCCATGCTCGGGGCAGCTGGTGACTCCCCTCCTTGCCTCATGATGTTTTACCTTTCGTATCCTGTCACTGCGATCCAGGAGTATATCAATGGTATTGAGACAACATTTTGTGTGTGTCTCTGCTTTACCAAAATGTGGTGAAGTCGTGAGTTCTGGCCTTCCAGAATATGATAGATAAGATTAATTTCTTACTTTGTTTGGGCTTTTGATAGCTTTGAAAACCAGAAGAGTGTCATTGGCCATCATAAAGTGATAGAAACCTTTAATTAGTACCTGTATAGAAAAACGTTAATTATTTGAACTGATTGTGCAATTTTTCAGCTTCTTTGTAAATTCTAGACTCTTAAAAGAACTAATAGCTTGATGATTTGAACAAGTTTGATATCCAAACTTATCAATGTCTCTGCTGAATTTGTGAAGGTGCTGATGACTCACTCAAAAGAGTATTTTTTGAGTCTATATAAGGTTTGCACAAAAAATATGAACAAAGAGGTTTTATGATCAGGGAACTTAATGAATTTAATTGTTTTGTGGAATAGCAGGCTACTATACAGGTCATTAAAAAACTGAAACAAACAAATCCAAACAAAATACTTCTCTCATTAAATATGCTACAGTTTTCTGGAGAGAGTTCAACAAAGGGCCGTAAGGATGATTAAGTGACTGGAGCATGGGACTTCTATGACAAAAGGCTAAGAGAGATGGGACTGTTCAGCTTAGAGAAGAAAAGTCTCAGAGTGCATCTTATCAATGGATATAAATACTTGAAGGGAGCATGCAAAGAGAATGGAGGCAGGATTTTTTCAGTGTTGCCCGCTCACAGGACCAGAGGCAATGAGCACAAACTGAAACGCAGGAGATTACCTTTAAACATCAGGAAGCACTTTTTTTTTTTACTGTGATGGTGACTGATCACAATTAAGAATGATCAATATTCAAATATTTTAATAAATTCTTATGAACTATGAACAAACCCGAAGACACTGAATTAAGAAAACAAACACATCCTGTCAAAACCAGCAGATTAATCTGAATCAAGTGTTTAAAGCAGCCCCATACTTGATTTCAAATTCTCTGTAAGATTTGGCTTACCTGCCTTTAGGTTCTCACTGTGCAGGTGTTCCAGTCTGAGCTAATAATTTCTTATAGTTGATGGAGAAAAAATTGCACTTTTAGGCAATGTGATGTGTTTGACCAATTTTAGACACCGCTATCGATAGAAATTGCTGTCATTTTAGGTGTTCCTTTTCCCTTCACTGACTATAAAGGAAGTCTGTGATGACTAGCGAAGTTATAGATGTCTATACTACTTTGCAGGAGCATATCTTTGTTTAAACTGTTCTGATACCAGCTTGGACTGAAGCATGAGTTCTAAACAAAACCTAGAGCATATCAAGACCAAAAGAGATTGGGCCTGTTCTTTCCGTGAGGGTGCATCCAAGTACACCCAAAAAATGTAGCAGGGATAAGCCTACATCCAGCACCATGTATCTCAGCCCCTGAAGTCAAACACTGTCTTGCTTAAAAGGACTCTCATGAAAAGTATGACAGATCAACAATCCTGACTCTCATAGTACAAGTTCCCAAGAACTCACAGATACCTGAAGGCCACAATTCAATTTGTTTAAGCATTATTATTTAGTGCCATTTCAGATTCCTAAGGTAGCTAAAATATGCATAGAGATCTAGCAGATATGATTCAGGACCTAAAAGAAACCTTTTGCATTCTGGAGTAGCAGAAAGCCTACTCCAGTAGCAATAGTATACTCCTCCTCCTGGAAGAGTTATGAAGCTCCAACCACTGTGATGCTACCTTAGGTTTCGTGGTTTTGCCCATTACTGGATTAATTTGTACAGAATAAAAGCACCACCAAATTTAGATGATCAATTTTTGCAGGTATACAGGATGGAGTAAGAATATTATCAGAATATGTATATGTATATAGAATGTGTACATATTATTGAGCTTTCTAGGCAAGAACTGCAGGGTGAGGCTGTAGGACATAAAGAATTCTCATCATTAATGATAACAAAGTAGTTTAGCAGGAAAATTCCCATATTCATGGGAAGAATTGACTGATATTTATTATTAAAATGTAGGTACTGTTAATTCAAAGATCTCCTCCACGTCAAACACACCATTAGCATTCTACTGCAACTATCTTCCATTTCTTGAACTCATATGCACACAGGAGAAATCAACATGAAAATGTTATCTTCTATTCAAATAATATTTTAAGTGTAACACTAAATATTATGAGCCTGTTTGATGCCATAATTTTGTTTTAATGTTTTCTTATTCACAATGGGCAAACTAAATTCATAGCATATCTGACACACTGAAGACACACTTAAACAGCTCTTTTAGGTTGCAAGTCATTAAACTTACCTCTGTGTGGCATGTGGATATAGTTCTAATAGGACTTATCTGAAGATAAAAAACTACCTCTTAGAAAAGGAATAAGTACATTTTAATAAGAATGAACGTAAGAATAACAGATGAAATGTAGTGTCATGTCTGTTATACAGAAACTATTGAGGCCTTAAAAAAGTTTCAGTTAATTAAGTTAATCAAGTCAGTGCCTGAACAGATGTAGGAGGTATTAGCATGGACAGAAAAGAAAAATGAAAGAATGACCTGCTATATCTGTCTGTACAAGGAGTTTTCAGATAAACGCATGCAATTCACCAATGCCCTAATTGTTCTAATGGTACACCACTCAATTCTGTGGTTAAAAAAAGGGGAAAAAAAAAGAAAAAAAAAAAACCTTTAATGAGCTGTTCCAGTAGTACGAGTAATTGCTTTCATTCTCATTAAAACTAATACGTGTTAAGTTCTGCCGGAGACAGAAGACTCAGGACTGTACTGTGTCAGCTACAAATGAATAGTTAAAGCAGAACTGCAATTGAAGCTTTTCTGACATCATTGACAGTGTTTGGTTTTGGGTTTGTTGGTTTTGTTGTTGTTGTTGTTGTTGTTGTTTTTTTTTTTTTTTATTTCTAGGAAAAAGAAGACATCATTATGGAATTTGTAAGAAAAAAACCCCTTCATTAACCAACTTTGTCTGTAGTTGGCTGTATCCTTTTGTTACTTTTTCTAAATAAAAGTACACTAGAATAATTTTATTTGTTAAAAGGCATGCATAGTCAGTGATTTTAAGTTTACTATTAGAATTACACATTTTTCATGGACTTTCTATCCCTGTTAAAATGCTGTAACTCATTTCTCGGCTCTTTAACTCGTGATTTGGAGTTAATAGAGGAGTATTATTAAAAACGTTGTTTTATGTGATAGCAAGTGTATGGTTATGGTAAGATAACACTTTCTGACACATATTCTGAAGAGGGATTTCAAAACAATTTAATTTCCTTCCTTGTTGAAAGCTGCAAACATCATACATGGGCAGTTGGTCCTAGCATGGAGAATCAGTCTGATTTGTCAGTACTGGAATGGGCTGACACCATACAGGAGTACACCACTGGAATTCAACACAATATTTAAAAACTGAAGAACTGTCTGTAAAGACAGGTTTAAATGAATTTTTAAAATATAGTGTAGCGCAGTTCAGAATAATTGCTTCCGTTGAGACAGGGATGAAGAAAATCTGCTTGATAGCTTCCTCTAGAAAAGGAGTGGGACTTATCCTGAGTATCTGTTATGTTCCATCACTAAAGTGATCCTGTTATGAAGCAGTGAAATGGTCAACATATGATTACTACATACTCAGTATTTTATTTTTTATTTTTTTATTTTAGCACTGGTATGATATCCTCCATGCTACCAAGTTCAGTTTTCTGCATGTGATATGTGATCAAATTGAGAAATTGAGAAAAAAATAATGTTTGATAACTATATCTCATAACATACAGGCTCATGACTGAAATGATTGCAGGATTTTAGTCTAAAGACCTTCAGAGTGAGAGCCGATGATAGTCTTCATGAAATAAATGGCTGGTACAAAGAGGAGGATAATCTGTTTATCATGTCTGTGGCATAGAGGAGAAGTGCTGAAAAAGATCTTCATCAAGAAAGTTTTCAGTTAGACATTAGAAAACAGAGAAACATTGTCCAGAGAAAATATTCACAACAGTAAAGATAATGAAGCACTGGCATAGGCTGCCTGGGGAAAGATGGTGGAATCCATCAGTGGGGGTGTCTTTAAAAATGTATTAAAAAAAACGTCAGTGTAGGAATTATTCCTCCTTTGGTTACAGGAATAAAACATAAGAATTCTCAATGTCCTTTCCAGAGCTGTTTTTATAAGAAGTCAATATGAGTACTTGATTAAAGTTAGCTGATTGACCTCAAGAGAAGAATTTACGAAATTAAGGAAAATAAGTAAGAAACAGATGGGAAATATGATTCTGCTTAGAGATTAACCAGAATCCGTGATTTTGTAGGTTTAATTGAAGGATAAACTTTGCTGTGATTCAGTAAGTATGTAAGTGTGAATTCTTGTACTTTTTATGTTTGTTGTTCTAATTCTATATATTGGGATGATATATTTTTAAATCACAGTACATTAAGACGGCTTTTTATTCTTGTATCTGCTATATATTCATTGCCATTTCTAACTGAAATGGCCTGAGTTTCTATTGCATTAATTCAATGATATTGATAAAATATTAAAACATGATTTTAACTTGCAGTCTGTCCATTTAAACATCGGGATATAGCTGACTATACCATCTCACCAACACAACAAAATGAAGGGATACAGGCTTAGTGATACCAAGTGGTCAAGAATGAAGCCTGCAGGAGTTCTCTCATGAGTTTTGTCACTGACTTAACGCGGGAGTGCCTGCATGGTCCACCCTTGAAAAATATCATGCATGACACCATCTGTTACTTTGTAGGTGTAAATAGTGTCTGCAGGTCCAATATACCAAACTAACCGAAGGGTGTTTGCCCAAAAATGGTTATCTTAGAGTAAAAAAGGACACTGATTACCTCAGGTGACCATGTTTAATATGGAATTGGCCATCTACTTTTGTGTTGCATGCCAGTGTCCAGCTGCCAGCAGCAGGGGCTTCAGGGAGGCCTCTGTGAGGACAGGCCAGGACTGCCCCGTGCCAGCCAGACCCGGTTCCAGACAGTTCCAGTGGTCTCCAACCAACCCACCCCAGGGCACTGCTGAGCCCTGCAGCCACGGTGGGGGCACTTCAGGAAAACCTGTTTAAGAAAGAGCAGAAAATGCCAGGGAGTGGAGAGGACTGAGAGGAAACAAAAACAAAAAACAAAACCAAAACCAAACAAACAACTACACAACAACAACAAGAAAACAAATAAAAACAACAAAATACCCCAAACCCTCAAAACACAACTGTGAGAAACAGGCCTGTGAACACCAAGAGAAGGAGAGGAGAAGAAAGTGCTCGATGCACCTGAGTAGATACCTACACTGCAGCCTGTTGAGGACCCTACACTCCATCAGGCGGATATTCCCAGAAGGAAACTGCAGCCCACGCTGGAGCAGGGAAAAGCGTGACGAGGAATAGGCAAATTTATGGCCTAACCGTAACCTCTATTCCCTATTGCCCTGTACTGCCTGGAGAGCAGGGAGGAGGTAATAGTAAATGTTAACGAGGGAATTACAAAAAGAGACAAAAACTGAGAAAACCTGAAAACAAGTACAACAGAGAAATGGAAATTTGTAAGAGAGAGGGTGAGAGGCCTTGGCGCAGGATGAGGAGCAGTGACTCTGGTTGGACACTGGCAGGTGTCACCCTGTAGCATCCCTAGTCCTGTCTGGGTGAGGCCCAGCACCTCCCTGGGTGCCACAGGAGCAGCTTACACCCAGCCAGTGACCCACAGCACAGGAGCGGCATGGGAACACAGCATCCCAGGCTGCACGTGGGGATATGTGGGCTGCCTGCCCACAGACGGTGCTTTAGCTGGGCACAGGCAGTGGCAAGGATGGATGCTCAGTTGGAGCACCCACAACTCCACAGGAGGGTCTGCACGTGGGGAATCTGCCCCCACATGCTGGGGTGGGGGTATGTGTAACCCACACTGGTAGGTTTTGCATATAAATATGTGTGCCTGTGCACACGTGTCTCTGTGTGGTTACAACCTTCTGGGATTAGTTATATAAGGGTGTTTAGCAAACAATAGGTGTTTATTAGCATTTTGTAAGTGAAAGTACAGCTGATTATCTGCTGCATTATTGATATTGATTCTGAATATATAGTTCATTGATTGCCAGTTAATTACATGTCATTAATGAATGGATGAATCAATCCTGATTAGATTTAAACTCCGTGAAGTGAGTTTAAATTGAACTGATGAGCAGTTTTTCCAGAAACAAATTACTACTGGTCTTTTGGTAAAACTAATGTTCAGATCCATAAAGGGTTATAGGTGCCAAACTCTATTCACAGAAACTACACTTAATTGTTAAGTATTTTCCCCAAACTTTCCTTATACACCTTTTTTGGTTTTTTTAATGACTGTGTCTATTGGGGTGGAAAGTCATTGCCTAAAAATAAGCATGTAGCAACAGGCTTTGATGTCATCTTTGTCCCAAACATCATTCTGTTATAGTCAGTAAAATCTAATCAATATAGTCGACAATGACTAAATTTCCAAAAAGACTAGCCACTGGGGACTTGACTATATGGGCATACAACTAGTATTCGAGGTGACCTATGGTCTCCCTCTGTCTTCCAGCTGTTATTCTATAAACACATATTCTCACATAGGCTCTGTTTCATTGCTACCAGAATTATGTTAATCCCCTAGCTATTCTACTGAGTCCTATTTGGGAATAGATATCTGTCCTTCATAGAATCATAGAATCTTCATGGTTGGAAAGGACCTTTGAGATCATCGAGTCCAACCATACACACACACACACACAAAAAAGCAAAAAACAAAACAAAACAAACCCGAACAACCCACAAACAAACAACCTACAATCTCTGCCACTAGAGTATGCCCTGAAATGCCACATCTAGACGTTTCTTAAACACCTCGAGGGATGGGGACTCAACCACCTCCCTGCGCAGGCTCTTCCAGTGCCTGACCACTCTTTCACTAAAGTAATTCTTCCTAATATCTAACCTAAACCTCCCCCGCCCAGGCTTCAGATCATTTCCTCTGGTCCTGTCATTATTGACTTGGGAGAAGAGGCCAGCACCCACCTCTCTCCAACCTCCTTTCAGGTAGCTGTAGAGGGCAATGAGGTCTCCCCTCAGCCTCCTCTTCTCCAAGCTAAACATGCCCAGCTCCCTCAGCCTCTCCTCATATGACCTGCTCTCCAGACCCCTCACCAGCCTGGGAGCTCTCCTCTGGACACGCTCCAGCACTTCAATGTCCCTCTTGTACAGGGGGGCNACCCTCAAGCAGATCAACACTCCCACCTAGTTTGGTGTTATCTGCAAACTTACTGAGGGTGCATTCAATCCCCTCATCCAGATCATCGATGAAGATATTAAACAAAACCAGCCCCAAAACGGAGCCCTGAGGGACACCACTGGTGACCGGCCACCAAGAGAATTTCACCCCATTAATCACAACTCTCTGGGCACGGCCATCCAGCCAGTTTTTAACCCAGCGAAGAGTACACTTGTCTATGCCATGATTTGCCAGCTTCTCCTGGAGAATGCTGTGGGGGAAGGTGTCAAAGGCCTTACCAAAGTCCAGATAGACAACATCCACAGCCTTCCCCACATCCAGAAGGCGGGTCACATGGTCATAGAAAGAGGTCAGGTTGGTTAAGCAGGGTGAAGCTATACCTGTTTATTTTAGAGGGATCTAATTTTTTGTGTTAACTAAGCATCTACTTACTCCATTGGAAGCCTGGATATTTAGAACGTGTATTGGTACTTATATGTAGACTCCTAAAATAAGGTATTTTATTTTGTAACTAGATCCCACTCTGTGTGTTAGGTCCTCAAAAGCTATGTCAGCCAAAGGCAGTTTTGTAATCTGTAAATTAGACACATATAAGTTAAAGTTTTGCCTTCAGTGTTCTTGGAAATATGTGGTTTGTAATCAGAAGTCTTCAGATAGATAGAAGTATTTCAAATCCCACAATTTCAACTTTGTAGGATCTAGCTAAGCTAACCTGACATCCAAGCAAAAAAATTTCCTCATTGTTGGACTGTAGTATCAGAATGTCTATTATTAATCACTTTCAACTTCTATGAATTTTGTATTTCTGGTTGCAGAGTGCTGTACATCAACTAAGAGGAAGGACCTTAATTTTATTCTAGTTTTGTCTTGCATTCAAGCACACTGCTGGTCCTCGGTCCAAATGCCTTCAGAGTAAGATTTATTCAGGTTTCCACTTCACAGCCAAATTCTGTAATCAAGATGCTGTTTTGAAAAATGGGGCAGCTGCTCCCTGCAGGAATAGGGTTCAGGCAGTCAACATCAAACAGTTCCTTTTTCCTGTAAGTTTAGTTCCTATTTGCATGTTCTCACTTTTCATTCTGGGTTCTGTGAATCTCACCCCAAATTTGCCCTACAAGTTTCTACTTCTGTACTGTGAAATACCATTCCAGAATCATAGAATCATAGAATCTTAGAATCATAGAATCATAGAATGGTTCATGTTGGAAGGCACCTTAAAGATCATATAGTTCCAACCCCCCTGCCATGGGCAGGGACACATCCCACTAGACCAGGCTGCTCAGAGCCTCATCCAGCCTGGCCTTGAACACTTCCAGGGATGGCGCATCCACAAGTTCCCTGGGCAACCTGTTCCAGTGTCTCACCACCCTCACAGTAAAGAATTTTTTCCTAATATCCATTCTAAATCTAGCCTCTTTCCATTTGAAACCATTACCCCTTGTCCTATCATTACACTCCTTGATAAAGAGCCCCTCCCCATCTTTCCTGTAGGCCCCCATTTAGGTACTGGAAGGCTGCTATAAGGTCTCCCCGGAGCCTTCTCTTCGCCGGGCTGAACGGCCTCAACTCTCTCAGCCTGTCAACTGGGTGCTTATTTTTTATATTCTGTAGTTTTGCATGTCATAGTTCCTACAGCCCTTTGACAGTTAGACTCTTCATCTTTTCTGTCCAAATTCAGCTTTGTGTAAGTCCCTGCAGTTTCAGCAAATCAAGCTACTTGACTCCAAGTCTTCTTTCTGTACATCTGGAATGGAGAANTTTCTTTCTTTCTTTCTTTCTTTCTTTCTTTCTTTCTTTCTTTCTTTCTAAGCCATATTGAATACACCATTGGAATTTTTCTTATTATAATGGTTTTCATTGTAGATAACGTAAATCACTCTCTCTTGTCCACTATAGGTCAAACTAGTTTGAGGTACCTTTCTGAGAGATTTATTTGCATGCAGAATCTATATCCTTGTTGCTTTGTGGAATGCATTTTCAAACAAGCATGGTTCTCACCAGATAAATGACATTTTATGAAATCACAAAATGTGCCTTAAACAGCATAATGGCTTTAAAGCATTTTAATTAGCTATTTGGCAAATCAACAGATGTAGAGTATCATTGAGCATGCATAATTTATCTACTAACAATAGTGTCTGTACTTTTTAAGAGCTCGTAACACTGCCTTGTATTTGTGTTTTAAAACACCATTGATTGTAATCATAACATAGTTTGTAAGAGCTTTAAACACAAAGTTCTCAAAACAATGAAATTCTAAATAAAATAATATATCCTTTTATACCAACCGTAAAATGTCATTGCTAGCTACACTTAAGAAGCTTCAAAAGATCTGTATTAATAATATCAGATTTGTTTATTCTGTAATATTAAAAAAAAAATACATGAAGTATTTAAATATTCTGATCACAACCTAACATTTCCTTTTATCTGAGAGAAAGAAACAGAACAGGAACTTTGCAAATCCTTCCAGAGCACTTCCTGGAATTAATAGAATATCTAGTATAGTGGTGCTCAAACCATTATCATTTTACACCATTTTACTTTTCTTGTTTATTTATTTGTTACCACAATTTGCTCTAGGGCAACCTATAATTTCTTTCCTCGAATTTGCTTTTTCTTCTTCCTTAAGAAGTTAAATACACCAGAGTGTGCTGGCATCTGTTTCCTAAATATCTAGTATGTTTTGATACTAGGCACTTAAAGGTGTCTGAGACCCATGAGACAATGACAGATGTGACACAGGTCCTGATCAGATAGATTCTTTCTGAAGTGGCAACTGAAAGCTAAACAGGATACTGAAATGGCACTACATGTCTGGTTTTAGCCAGCTGAATCACATGCAGTTTGGATTCAGTTCAAGATTAAAACATCCACGTTTATATTTCCAACTGTCTGAAACCTCTATGTGTACTAGACATCTAAACTCCATTACAACCATTGCACATCTCCTCAGTACAGTCCATGGAACTTGGGAAGCAATTTAGTTCATCCAAAAGTAGTCCCCTAATGCATGAATCAGTAGTTGAGTCTCTGGCATTTGATGTCACCTGATATGTGCTAGGGTGTCCCACCTGATCATCAGCTGCCATTCCAGAAGACCTATGCCCCGTGCATGTCTTGCATACTCTGGTGTGTTTCAGCTGTCACTAGGTCCCTGTATTTGGGCAACCAAATCCTGATCTGATGGGTGATTAGTGAAGTAGTTCTGACTGATTGGTGGAATACAGTGACTGCATTGACTAGATTTGATTGATTGACTTGTTCATTCACAAATAGGCACACATTTTGAGAGTCGTCATATTGTATGTCCTAACCTGCAATTGGAGCCATCCTGTAAAGGCTTTGACCGTGTTGAGAAAGTCCTCTAGTTTGTAGGTTATAACTCAAATGGGTATTGTATTTACAGAGGAACATTCATATAAGAAAGAAAAATCTGCTTCCTCTTAAGAGAGATCTATTTCTATCACTCTTCAGCACGGACTGACATGAACCACTACTACTGTTGTGACTTAAAATATTTCTATCTATTTAGGAGTTAGTTACCTCATAGGATATGGATACAGGAAATCACTGAAGTGCTTCTGTAACTTTTTCATTCTGTCATGTAGCTTTTGCCTCTTGAAACAATTTGGAGATCTGAATTGCTGCTACCACAGCTTACTTCCTTCCCCACCATGACCCTGAAGGTAAATCCTCATGCAAAATAGGTTTTTCCATCCTTCAGTTCCCGTCCCTGTAACCAGGAATGATTACTGTCAGTGAGCAATGAGTACTATCTGCTGATAGAGGTGTGAAGAAGCAATTTTTAAAACCCCCTTAACATATAAACCTAAATCAGCTTCTCTGCTTGAGGTAGTAATTTTAAAACTCTGAACTTTTGGAATAGCCTACAGTTCTGCTGCTCTCTCAAAGAGCGAGAAAAAGGACATCTATATTCTCTATACTCTAGATTCCAGGTTTCCATTCATTTTAGATCTCACCATGTTCCACAGGTAAAATATTTTGCAGAATGAAACATACAAGAATTTGCACATTATCTTCATATGCAAATTATGCAAAGCACACATGCAAACCAAGGATGTAAATCTAATCTTTCAGTCAGTGCTTCTACTTCTGATTGCCCTTATGAGACATTTTGACTCATGCCATTCTTTCAACCACAGATGTTACTGTTCCTCTCCTACCTGCCCTCCTGAGATTCCTTTTTCAGGGGGAAGGCACTAACACCAAAAACTGTGGAACAGCAGAAACTCTGTGGAACTTCTGCATATTTGGCCCAACATGGTGTCACCTTTAAATGGGTAGCTGATTTATTTTATTTAATTTTTTTTATGCCTTAGTCATGGTTCTGATATTCAGCAGTGAATGTGAAAAATGTGTCTGTAGAACTTGTTAGAAATTTGCTTCTCATTGTTGAATAATGACATATTTTAATGCAAAACCTGTTGCGAACAGATTATATGACAAAAGTTTTTGAATTAGATGTCATGTATAGCGTTGTATTATATTGTAAACCACTTGAAGATACTTAATTATTTATTCAACATAGGAAGATGTATACCTTTCTGTGCAAGTCTTCTTCATATACATGTTAGACTTCGAAGAGCTCATATTTTGTAAATTGAAATTGCTATATCTTGTTTATGAAATGTTTAAGTGCACATTCATGTAACCTGTGTCACCATTTGAAATTACGTTGCATGTCTCTGATTTATCCTGAAGTAAAAGAGAAAAAATAATGCAAATTAAAAATCCGTAATTTCCTCATGATTACCTCCAATTTTGCATCGCTGGGAACAGAAACCATTTTTTTTAAGTTTTCTAAACATTTGCAAGTTTTCTAAACTTGTATTGTGAAAGTTTAAAGAAAGAAAATGAAAGGGATATTGAATAAGTTTTTCATTACTTCATTCTCTGTCTTCTTAGTCTTTAATTGTCACCACCTTCTGAGCATAGAACTTTTGAAAGGGCTTCACTCTTCAGGATAATTTCCAAGTGATTACCCTGAATTTATGATGATCTGTAAGAGACATTAAATTATGTACTCTAAGGAGAATTTTATGCCCAGATAAAACTTTTTTTTTCCCCAGCTCTGACAGTCATCATCTTTGAAAAGAAATTAACTTGAAATTAGTATTTTAGAAAGAAAAAATTGAAAATTTTATTAAGGGAAATTAGATTGGGAATTATATGAAAACAAAAGATGGTTAAGTCTTTCACATTGTCTTATCTTGCAGCCTTGACTGCTCTCCCCCTTATTTTTCACTCTGAGGCATCCAATTTAAAACTGAACGAACAGTTTTATCCTGTGTTTGACTGTTCCTTAAGATTTTTAGGTATGTGACTCCTAATTCTGCCCAGCTTGATAGTATCAGATCATCTACTTATAACCTACCAAGTTTCCTAGGCATTGAGATAGGGATTTTACGTAACTCCATTTGCATGGCATGATGAATTACATGGCTATTAAAAATTCTGTCTGTTTACAGTTTGGATTAAATAAATAAAATGAAAATTCCAAAGATCAAAATTATAGAATCACAGAATCTTCATGGTTGGAAAGGACCTTTGAGATCATCGAGTCCAACCAAACAATCTACAATCTCTGCCACTAGAGCATGCCCTGAAGTGCCTCATCTAGATGTTTCTTAAACACCTCGAGGGATGGGGACTCAACCACCTCCCTGGGCAGGCTCTTCCAGTGCCTGACCACTCTTTCACTAAAGTAATTCTTCCTAATATCTAACCTAAACCTCCCCCGCCCCAGCTTCAGATCATTTCCTCTGGTCCTGTCATTATTGACTTGGGAGAAGAGGCCAACNCTGCTGGCCATCCACCAGCGCCCCCAGGTCCTTTTCTGCTGGGCGCTTTCCAGCCACTCTTCCCCAAGCCTGTAGCATTGCTTGGGGTTGTTGTGACCCAAATGCAGGACCCGGCACTTCGCCTTATTAAATCCCATACAGTTGGCCTAGGCCCATCAATCCAGCCTGTCCAAGTCCCTCTGTAGAGCCTTCCTACCCTCATTAAACAGCTTCATCATTTCAGAAGATGAGTTCTTCATACCATGGTTGCAGATGCTGTCTGTACTAGATATATTTTTATTTTATTTTATTTTAAAATTCATTTAAACTTTCATTATGCGGTCCTTAAGGTCAATTGGTATAATTAATCTACAGATTAGATTTCATGTGCTGTTTATAGTTTCTCAGTTTACAAACAACAAATAAATTTGCTGTCAGTCTTTTCAGTTTCTTATATACAACCCTATACACTCTGCATCTTCCACTTCTCATCGGTTAAGGATTCACAAAAGTTACCTATCACATTCTCAGTTCTAGGAAGAACTCAGGATTTGTTCTATCTGAAAACATACAGGGAAATGCTCTTCAGTCACATCTACATGGGCCCTGCTGTGTTCCTCAGCTGGGAAGCTACTACTCATTTTACAAGGCAAGCTGCTTCTTACTGTTTCTTTCTTACTGCTTCTTTCTTTCTGTTGGTCAATATTTGGTAGTTAAAAATGAGGATCTGGTCTCAGAGTTCAGTAGCGTAGTAAAAAAACTCACCTTTTTTTATTTAGCTGATTGTAAAAGCTTAAAATTGGTACAACTCTTTCTCTTGCAAAAAGCCAGCAATAATAATAAAGTTGGTGCGGAGGTGAATTTTGTTAGTATGAACATTGACAGGGTAACAGGAGAATATGGTGGTACAAAACAAAGGACCAGTGGATATCAGTGGTAATAAAAAGTTACAGGAAAATGTTTCCCACTACAGTAAAGATTAACTGGGAACCTAATTTTTTCCATCTTAACATGTTCCCTTAAGGTCATCTCAAAACTTGTTTGTTCTGAGGCTTTGGAAGTCTCAGAAATTTAGAGCCTGCTGCTGACCTCAGGTATTATATGACTGTCTTCAGTGGAAAGAGGATTTAATGCATAGAGCACAAGACTGAAAATACATTCCTTTAATATCTTTACCCCAGTCTTCCAAATCTCAGTATTTTCCAAGGAAAAACTCTCAGAGGCAGTACACCAAAAGAGGAAAACAACTGTCAATGCTAAAAAAAACCTCTTCATCAGAACCCTAAGATCTGTAGCAAGCTTTTCATTTATTCACTTAGCTCCCAGGGAGTGCTGAAGATCTAAGATATCCTGCTTTTCTTTAGGAACTGAAAAAAACCCATTTCACAAGGGAAGGAGATGAATATAAATTATGAAAATATACATATGTATGTATATCAGAGCTAAGAGGGAAGAAATGTATTGAATACAGTCACAAACACATTTACACAATAATTCCCAAACGGCATCCTCTGATATATCATCAGGTTGTATCTGCATGAAACAATTACGAATCAGAACCAGAAATTTTCTCATCACAGTTTAACACCAAATATATTAGAAACAGTGTGAAAAAATTACATTTGGATTACACACTTTTTTTGTACAGTTGCACTTCACTACATGTCAGTGCACTTGTATGTGTTCTGGCAAATAAACATACATGTATGATATATATATGTTTATGTATGTTCTAGATAAGGGTTTTTACTTCAGCTCATTCAGCGTTTATACTTGAGTCTTCGTATGTCCAAATTTGTATGGGAGGTTGTGGAACTATATATCCCATGGTGATTAGATAATGGCGGCAAACATAAACTGCTGATGCCAATATTCATTATGTTATACTTAGGAAAAATAATTTAATAACAACAACAATTTACTGAGTCAATTGCAGGTAAGTTTTTAATTTCCCAGGTTACTGAAAATAAATGGTTCGGCTGTCAATCGTCATATTTACAATAAGCAAGTCTTATCTTCTTCTCCAGTTCTAATCCTGTGACACCAGAATCATGGTTTCTCTATGTAATTGAATCACCTTGAGAACTCTCAATTTTATGTTTGTTTATTTGTTTTCTTTTGGTTTGCTTTTAACTTGTGGATGTGCTTTTTGTACCTTATTAGGTTTGTTTATCTCAAGCCTGGGATAGCTACTAAACTTAGTTTATGTTTTATATAACTTTGAACTCTTTACTTTCATATAGAGATGTATGATTACTGTAATTAACAGTCTTTCATTAATATTGATGGAAGTGACATGGCATTCATTTGCACTTTAAAAAAAAATAAATCTCATAAGTATTAAATAATTTTACAATTAAAAACAAATAGGAAAACAAAAAGATTTTCTTGATCATAATTATTGCAAATCCAATCTATGCCATGATTTCACTAAATCCTTTAAAATAGTCTTAGTTCTATAAAGCGCAAGGTTTTCTTGAGGGTTTTGCAGCACCAAAGTAATTAAAATGTTTCTGTAAACGATATAGGAATTCATCTAATATCTTTATTAAGGAGGAAATGTTTTTCTGCTTGTAGATTTGTATTTTTTTGTAAATCCATTCAGGTAAATATATTTAATCTAATTTACGTGCTATTAGGGACATTCCACATTGCTGTATTCATAAAGGATCAAAACTCAGTGACTTTACTCAGGTGAATTAATTTCCTTTGGTCAACGAATTTGAAAGTGTTGACAAAAATGACAGACCTCTGTAAAAAAACCACACTATTTAGCAATTTGTTTCATATTATGGCCTAATTCAGCTGTTGCTGGTATAATTGTAAATCTTCGCATTGAACCAGAATTGCCTGTAAATAGTCAAACTTTAGGCACTGTTTGTAGTGTTTATTTATTGTTCTTCCAATGGTGTCTTTAGTCTAAAACATTCTCAAATTTGAAACAATAGGGAAATGAGTATATGTACATAAAGGAGCATTAATAAGTAATAGAAATTCTTTATTTCAAACATTATACATTTGTTTGACACAGCTTTCAGAAAGACATGCTTCAAGGTACAGGTATGCAATTTAGGAATTCGTGTCCTTTTCAAAATATAACAAGGGTTTTCAGAAACCTAAAACTTGGACTCTTGTATTTAGGCTTAGATTGATTTAATATCTTTATTAAACACACAATATTAAACATTTTATTAAAGCATGTAAACTGGGAGCACAGTAACTGCAGGGTCTATGTACAGTTGTTGTGATCTGTCTCTCAAGATCTTTTTGGGTGAGCCATTTGTTTTAATTTTCATGCATGGTATCTAGACTATCTGCGCTTCTACTCTGGATGCCACAAAACCTTAGCATGCATAAATATTTTCAAATGTTTCCAGTCTCCTCCTGGGGCACATATGCTAGGTCTTGCCAAAAGCAACCTGAAAAGCAAATAGTATTGTTTGTTCAGTCAGAAATAATACACTTTATGTCTTGGCTTGGGTAATCACAGCTTCTTATTACCTAGAAAAAGAATTTCAGGAAGAATAAGTCAACAGAGAATACAGTTAACATTTGTAAGTGTGGAAAAACACTTTTCTTGAAATTAAGGTATTTCAACTTTAAAAACTTCCATTGCTATAAAATATTCAAAGGGACAACGAGAGTGTTGAATGTGCTCGTCAGAAACAGCGTCCCATATGATGAAATGTCCTTTAAAGAATTATTTATACTAGTTTATGAAAAGGTAAGAGTTTTATGCTTTCAATGTAAAAAAAAAAAAAAAAATAAAATAAAATAAACCAAAATCTAATGATATTCATTATACTAGAATTAATTTAAAAGGCAGGTCAAGTAGTTGGAGGCAGAAGGTAAATTTTACACTGGAGATGCCAGAAGTATCATACTTAACACAAGAGAGCAAATACACTCAATTCCATTTCTCACCAGAAATCCCAATTGAAATCAGAAAATACTCACTGAAGTTCTGAAAATTACACATACTAGCCGGGGAAGCATGCTAACAGGAATGAGCACATCAACTATTAATTTGTAATCTTTATCTGTATTATCTCATACTCTGTGTTAGAAGTGTTAGAATCATAGTTTGTCTTATAAAATTTGTTTCCTGAAAATGAAGTTAGCTGTGATATATGCCATAGCCTTTTCCTAGCTGGTGAAATAAAGAGAGCGGTGCAGTGTTTTAGTTGAGTTATGTCAACCTATAGCAGTTCTGAAGGACATTTGTACTATTCTTGGTGTCTAAATTTCTGACAAAAGAGACAACACATCTGTGTTGGGTTACAAAATTACTGGTTTGCTCAAGGATAGCAAGCACAGAAAATAATAAACAAGTGGTAATCTTTCAAAACAAGATATAGAAGATTTTCTGCATCTAAAAATACCCTATAGGAAGTCCCATTTCCTTGGCAAGAGTACTAAAATAATTCTGAGAATGAATCCAGTAGACAAGAGGAGTATGTCTGTTTGTTAGAGAGATGTAAATTGGTAGGTATAATTTTTGCTATGCTGTTGACAGATAACGAAAGAGATGTTTCCAGTCTAAATTTCAAGCTGTGAAACAAATATACTGTAAGTGCAGACAGATGTTTCATTTTAGTGACTACTTTCTAAGTGTTGCTTCCCAAGTCATTGTGAAAAAAAAAGGAAAAGGAAAAGTATTCCAAAGAAGACTGACAGTGCTCTTAAAAAATGCTGGTGAAAATGAGCTCCTCACAGATTCAGTGCATTCTTATGTATAGCAAACAGCTCATAGACTCACACTGTTATTTAAAAGAAAGTATGGACAAGAAAGGACAACTTAATTTTGACCATTCCTAGATACGTTTCTCGACAGTTGATGTAGATATTGATAGTATTATACCACTAGCTGTTTTTCTTTCTGGCTCTTTTTTCTATCTTAGTGCATTCTCCCGCTCTTAGCTCTGCGGTACTGATCTGGATGAACTAAAAGTTTTTTTAAACTAGTTGTCGAAAACCACTTACCTATGGATGCCATCCACGTCTGGATGTTTCTGCAAGTGGAAGACTATTGTTATTACTGTGCTATAAATATCTGTCAAAACAAAAGTGGATTGAAACAGGTGTCAACTAGAGTAAATTAGATTTAATATGGTTTCTTGAACCAATTGTTTTCACTGCAAAATAGACTTTGATACCAATTGAAAGACCATTCATTGCTTTGGACCCTTATGAACTGTCCCAGTTTCTTTCCTGCACAAAACACACTCTGCAAACTGAGTGAACATATCACACATAAGTAGGAACCATTGGAGGATTCACTAAAAAAAACATACTATTCTGAATTAAATATTAATGTAGATAAAATCTGCACTTATAATTTTTTTTGTCTCACTGAAAGTGAGTTTTTGCATAGATAAAAAATATCTTATGAATTGAAATGGCAAAGGATAAAAACCTTACTTTCATTCATGGACAGTTTCACCTATTGCATCCACATGATAGGGGTTTCATAAAGGCAAATTCAGATATATTTACAGAAAGGTATCTTCCTTAAAACAGTGAGAAAATATGGACAGAATTTTGCTTGGGAAGAATGTCTGAGAACTAAGTTCTATGATTCCACTTCTGAATTTCAGCTGTCAATACACTCTTTGGTTAGTTTTACACATATCTAGCCAGGGTTTAATAACGTCCCACTGACGTAGGACTGTAAATATTATACATTTCAGTATTAATGCTAAAGTTCATGTGTTTAGAGCATCTGACAATTTTTTTTTTTAATGTTGAAATAAAGAAAAAGTTACAAACCTCTTCTCTATTTTGCTACTTAAATGTTTGATCACACTGGTGTTCCTATTCGTTTAGGAACTTTCCAAATAAATCTAAATAAGAATATAACTCCTTAAAAATGTGTTTTCAAAATGTGCAAGTGTGTTTTAGGATATGTTACATCCCAGTCCAACTACATCGGGCACGGGAGAGGCTCACAATGATTCCAAGTGTGAAATTAAGACACAAACGAGGTCAGATGCCGCTCACGGCAGGTTTGCAGGTTTATTGTTATTCCCCAGCAATACTTACTGAGACAAGCAATGGAGGAAAGGCGGCAGACGTGGAGGAAAGGCAGAAAAGAGAACCAGTATTACAGAGCATAGCAAGAGTATAGTCACCACCCCAGGGCCGTCGACATCTCTGCCGTCCTCCAGAAGTTCAGCAGCATCCCCTTGATCCGTGGTTGACGATGGTGGGGGTCTCAGTCCTGATTCCCAAATTGTGGTGGGTTGCCGTGCTAGTCATTGTCCAGGTAGCCTAGGTCAGTCTGTAGCTTGACCAATCAGCGTGACGGTGGCCTTTGCCCAGAAAATTGTAATTTTACGTGGTGCACGGTCACTGTACAAGCTTTTCCTGCCCCCTTCTGTTTGGGCAGTGCTTGGGCTCAGTCATTGTGCCTCAGCCATTTAGGAGCTGAGGGCGCAGGCCCAGGTGGGCCCCAGGGTAGGCAGGGTCTGGCAACTCTACAGCCAGAGGCCTATACCTTTTTCAGCTGATGGCAACATGCCCTCTTCAGCTGATGGGAGTCTTGGGTGGTGACTGGTAAGCAAGAGGATGGTCTGCAGAAAGTGCTAAATAGATACAAGCAAGCTTCTTATCGCCTGCAAACCTGCTGTCAATTTGCAGAAGCTTAAGCAAGCTTTGAGACAACTATTTTAAAGTTCCAGTCTCTCACAGGATATTTCTGAAAGCAGAAAAGCTGCATTTTTTTCTCAATCAAAATACTTACTCCTGATGGTAGAAACTGCTTTTGTCCTCAGACTGCAAAGTTGATAGCTTCTTGGTTCAATGCTAATTCTTTTTTTTTTTTTTGTTATTAGTTGCAGACTATTTTTATCAATTTCCTGCTCTTCATAATTAAATGTAGAGATTAGTATATATTTTGTATTACACTGCAGAGTTCCTTTAATGTTCTTGCATTAGAAGGTAACCAAAAAGCGCAAAGGAAAACTGCATTAATTTTTTTTTTTTTCCACAATACTATTTGAAACCTCACCTTAATTGAAACTAGGATTTTTATTTCAGTTCATTTGGGTCTGATCCTTTAAAATAGTCCTTAGACATAAAGCCTTCAGCCAAACAAGTTCTCCTATTCAAAGTGATTAAAAAACACCTTGGCATAAGGACTGAGACATCTTTTGTTCCTATTTTTTGATATCTGATAGCTTTGAGAATTTTGTTCTTCTGGGAAACTCCCAAGTCCGCTTTATCTTTTGCAGCTTCAGCTTTCTGAAGAGAGTTAAGCCATGGTTTGCCAGATTACTACTATAATATTGTGTTCTCTAAAAAATGGTTCTAGAGGAACACAGAAACTCTTCCCAACTTTAAGTCATCTCAGTAATAGGATTAATTTAATTGAAATGTATATGGAGTCTCTCAGACACCCTTTGAAGTCATCAAGAGTACTTGTAGTACATGACTACAAGGCATGACTACAACGTATATACATAAAATTCTATACACAGTTAAGAGGTTTGCTAGACGGAGGGTATTGGATATAGTATAACAGAAAATCAGGATCTTGCTGACATGATTTTTAATAACTTTGCATCACTGGGGAGAATGGTAATGTCAATACAGACTTTTTGTCAATTAAGTAGGTACAGTTCCACAGAGGGATCATACATACATGTTGGATTTCCAATAAGAAAATCACTACATTCTAAATTGAAACAACATGTAAAAGTACTGTTTATATGAGAAATTTTGGAACTAGGAGATAACTTGATACACTTCTTTAATATCCTTATGTTACATGTGTCTTTGATGATGTTCATGCTAGTCTAGTGCCCAATGTAAGGTGCTTAAAATATAAACATAAATAAAAAGCACATAAAAATTCCCATCCACATATTCTTCTTTTCATTTGTCAGTGCTATTTCTCTATAAAATCCTATGACATTGAATGCGCTAATTTTAGGGGTAAATAAATTACTTTATCTCAAAAAAATGAGACCGTGATTAAGTATTTCCTATTGTAGATACAAATCTTACACACACAGCAACAACAGCCAGGCAACCAAGCCCCTACTCTTAGTCAAAAAATTTCATTTGATGCCTTCCTCAGGAAAAAAAAAAAAAAAAACCACAACATTACAATTTCCACTTAAATAGAGTTGTACCGAGCAGATAATAAATGGTTCATGGATTTAAGCCATTCATGAATGATTCACAATATTCACTTCCACCTGCCAAATATTTGGATCGTATGTTGTCTATATACAGTCACAGAATGTACCCAGGTTAAATTCTGTTGCCAAATGTCTAATGCCTGACATTACATTATTGTAACATGCTGTATTGAGTTAGCTTGCAAGGAACATATTGATGTTCTGGTATAATGATTTTCAGATTAGACACCTTTTATCAACTACTTAGGTAATATCAATCCTTAAATTCAAAGAGTGGACCAAAGTGAAGGGTAAACACCGAAGTCTTCCATACTTATAACTTTCAATTGTACGCTTGGCCAACCATCTCTATTTGATTTGGCTGGTTCAGTATGTCTTTTTTCCTCTGTTAATGAATACAAACTTACTGTGCAATTCTGGATGCAGTAAATTACACTATGATGGCTGATGCTGTCAGTGACATGCTGGGTATTGAGTCTGATAACTAAAGAATGACATTTAACAGAATAGCATATCTGGAACTGGATGAGTTTTGCTGAAAAATGAACATGAAGGCCAACTGAAAGTCTTTAAAAAGAAAGTTAGCAGAAAGAGTGGTCAGAGGAGACACGCTGATATCTCTGCATTAGTTGAGGAGATAGATAGTATTGCATGACAGGTTTAATGAACAGTAATCTTTTATTACATAAAATTCACAGTTACCTTGAATACAGGATGACTTTTGGCACTATAACTTCTTTGCCACTATAGCTTCTTTGCCACTATAGCTTCAATGAATGTAAACATTATTACACTTCCTTCGTGTGTTTTACAGTATGGGTACATCATTTAGTAGCTCAAACTATGTCATAATTTTTATTGATATTATGACTGTTAGAAGAGTAAGAGATGAGCTTGAGGTGTGCATAACAGTCTGTTAATAAAAAAACTGAAACAGACTTTCAATTCCAAACTCATTGCAATGTCTGATTCTCCTACTGCACCAGCTTCACATTTGCAAGATCACATTTGCAAGATCACATTTACAAGATCACATTTACAGCTGTCGTCAAAACTTTAAGCTACAAACTGTTTAGAGTTTTGTAATATAGAACAATGTAACATAGAACAAATATAATTTGAGTTTTGATATATAGAGCAAGGTATTTAGTACTTTTAGCTTTTTTGTTTACTTTCTGGTTTACTTCAACTTGACTACTTCATGGATGAAGACAATACAGTGACTGGAAAAATAAAATGGTTTTGCTCTTAATATTTATCTTTTTTCATATATAACAAATCTAATTTCCAAGTTATGAAATATTAAAGGCTTTTAAATGTGCTCAGAATATATACTAAGAAAATTCACTGAAATGGACCAAGTGTGAGTTCAAGGAAGCATTTCTATGGAAGGTTTTTTATTTTCTTACAATGAGAAATTTCCAGTAGTTTGCATTTTCAGAACAGTACACAACTGATTAATGGAAGATCAGGTTAAAAACCTGGTGTTATTATACCACAACTGCATCAGTTTATAAAGAATCATACTTCCCCAGTAATATTAAATCTGTCTTCATGCACTAAGATAATTAAAACTACACAGTCTCCAGTTATGAGGACAAACTACTTTAGCCTCTTGTTAAAACAATATAGGTTTCAAAGTCTATAAAAAAAGTATATAAAAGTCCTTTTTAATTTGTTTATAAAAATAAATAAATCTCAAAAGAGAAGGAACCTTTTATAAGCATAATTTTGGGTGACCTCAAAGTTTCTGATAGTTGTTTCTGGGGAAATTAATCTTTTATGTTACAATATGTATTTTCAATATTACATTGAAATACAATATTTATCCAATTTAATATTACATTGAAATACAATTATACAATATTTTATATATATTTTTTATATTCACAAGGCAAAATCTAACAGACAGCTTGGACTTTTTCATAGCTGAAACACAATACAAATAAACTTTCATGCAGCATACTGCAAAAGTAGATGTCCCTTGTGTCTTTGGAAAATAGTTAAACTCTCATGCATAATTTTATAGAAAGGTCATATTGTAAAAGTTACCATTTGCATTCGAATAATGATTTTCCTAATACTTACATAAAGCCTAAATCTCTTATGTTAAACTTGATATCATGGTAGAAAAATATATGTTAGGGGTTGATGATTTCCATTTACCTGTCATAAAAATTAAGATATCAGAAATAAAGTTGTGGGAAATAGTTCTCATTTATCTTTTAGCTGTGTTGAAGGTTGCTGTGAAAGGGTGAAAATCTTCCATTATCATTTAAGACTAGTATAAGAATACGATGAAAACCTCTTCAGAAATTTAAGTATTATATGAATGTTACTGTGGTTCTAATGTGTTTACCCTATGAATGAGAAATCTTTTGGAGCAATTCTTCTCGAGATGAAGACTTGAATCTTTGAGTATGACCTTGTATCATGCCCCTTATCTGGGACAACCATGGGGGCTGGATGCAGAATGACATCATTGACACTACATCCGCAGATTATGCTCATCCTACAACATTCTGGAACCCACAAATCTTATAAAGTAAAGCTGTGTATAAGGCAGTGTGATGTGTGGAGTGAAGGAAGAGTGTAAAGTTGTATGGTCTTCAAGCATACTTTCAGGTATCTTTATAGCTTAGCCATTCGGAACAGTCATGGTCCATTTCTGTGCCTTCCCTCTGAGGCAAATATCCATGTGTGGAACATGTGAAACCAGTCGATTTTTTCTGACTCCTGCATAACTCTCTCTAGATGCTTTCTTAAGGTCTAGACATTTTTCTTCCTAAATTCTATAAGCAGGATTTCTTAGAGTATAACTGGAAGAAAAGAAAAAGAAAAGAAAAAAAAAAAAA
>VXBH01007984.1:111109-161813 GCA_013400035.1 Rynchops niger
AAAAAAAAAAAAAAAAAAAAAAAAAAAAAAGAAAAGAAAAAAATAGATTAAAAGTTTCACAACATGCTGTAAGAGTTTTTATTTATTTTAAAACGCAGATGAATAAGGAGATAATGTCATAACCATGCAGCTAGAGCACTCTTTCAAGTGTGGGAAATGAAAATATAGTCCCTTGCTGTGCCTTAGGTGTTTCAAAAGACTAGCAGACTGGAGACTGACTGGATTAGAAAGTGGGGAAGAGTACACCACATTTCCCCAGATGGATAAAGTGATATCACTTTACCTTTATGTGGGAAAGAAATTCTCAAGGACAGAAAAAGAGTAGGAAGAAGCTGTGTCTCCCAGTAATAGTATAGAGTGTTCATGTGGGAAACAGGATAATCGTCTGTATTTCAGATTGTTCTAAGAACGGTACACATTATTAGTCTTTCTAAGCAAATCCATTTCAAATTGGAGAATAAGAAAATGTCTATGATTAATGAGTGTTGGGGATTGTTTTTATAAATGTATTATAAATAATAAATACTTCCTTTTCTACTTGAAATTAACATTCTTCGTCCCTCCTAGCTAGTATTTTGCCTTTAATATGAAAATTGATAAAACATAGGAATCAGGAGAATAGAGGGCTCAAAAAAATCTCATGAATCATTTAGCCCAACCCCTGATTTGTAAATTGGTAGACCTAGATTATCCTTCATGAATGCTTGTCTAAATTGTTTATTTAAAGACCTAATGAAGTGTGATTGTACCACTGTGCAAGTTCCTTATGAGTGCATAATTAATTTTACAGTAAGAACATATTTCCTATTTTCTAATCTGTAACTTTTTAGCTGTAATTTAAGATAATTACTCATTGTTCTATGACAGAATAGATAACACTTCTTCACCATCCTTCTCATTACAATCTTTTAATTGTTTGAAGACATACATTACTCCTTCGGTATTTTGTTCCTTAGAAAATAAAGGTTCATTGAATCTTTATTCAAAGATCATGCTTTCTTCACCTTTGTTCAAACCAGTCATCTTAAAAATTTTGTCTGAGTTTCTGTAATTGGTCGCTATCCTTCTTAAGTGGTCATGATCCAAATGCACATAGAACACCAAAAGTGGTCTAAGGAAAGCTGATAGAGCAGAAAAATAATTATCTTCGTATCTTGCTTAAAGACATTCCTATTAATTCATCCTGGAATGAGATGGCTTTATTTTGCAAGGCACAATAATAATTACTCACTTTACATATAGACACTTGATTTCTCTTTCTGAATACAGTGTTCTGCATTTCCCTTTATTACAATACATCTAGTTGAATTGTTAGCGTTGTTCCAAAGCATAAGATTGTTTTGAATTCTTTTTCTGTCATCCAGAAGTCTTCCTGACTCTTTCTAACTTGATGTAACTGACAGAGTTTCTCAGTGTAATGTTTCAGTTTAAATAAACAAACATTTTAAATAGAAGCAAGTCATACAGACTCATAGTTTTGCTCTTTGAAATGGTCTCAAAATGTGATAAGAAATAATTTTTTTAAATCACATCTTGCAGACGGCTTTTCTGTCAGTTTCATGACCACCACAGAGCAATTAAATCTATCTCACATTTTGCTAATTTGCATATGACAATGTTTCATCAACTGCCTCTTGTTACATGATATCTATATAATACCTGCTGCTTCCTCCTTATTCACTAGTTATCCTGTAATAGCAGAACATTATATTTCTTTGATACAATTTGGTTTTTACATATCTATGTTGGCTATTTCTTACCACCTTATTATACTTTAGTTAATTACATAACTGACATAGTCAAGACTGTTAATTATACCTGTGTAACTACTTGTTTCTAGCTGTGAGGACTTAATCTTCCTTATCTATTATGATGAAATTTAATACAAATATTTATCTGTAAAAGATTTAGGTTTTTCAAATTACAATACTTTTTTTTTAAATATAAAAATCTCAAGAACTTTTTGAATTTATATTTATATATATATATTCTGACAATGTAGCTTTTTCCTCTACCATGTGGTAATTAAGAAATTGATTATTTTGTTTCCTTCTGTGCTTGTGGTCAGTAGCAGTGTTATTATTTTCAAGAGTCTATCAAAGTTTCATAGCCCTATAATTGTCCAATTGTTTTTTAGGTGTTTACTAATCCAGTCAGGGAAATAATAAATTAAATTTGCTTGTAAATGAAGGACCTCATCAAGGCCTTATTTTTATTCCATTTTACAGATAGGATTTTTGGCCAAGACCTTGGTTTAGAGAAGTGCAATACAAATGTTTGTCTACTGAACTGAAAAGTAGGAGATTCAAATACATATGGGTAGATAAAAGGATATTATATGGTTATGGTAATAATTACAATAAAAACTTTTCGCCTACACTGATGTATAAATATGTATTCACAGAATTTAGAGGGAATAATCCTGTATCACGTAGGCTTTATATGTTTAGTATTCTGAAGACAAGTAGTATTTTCTGCTCATAACTAACTTTTTCATGAGAAGAATTTCGAATGTGAGCCAGGTATCCATCATCTCAACTGGAATTATCATTAATAAGAGAACTGCTACCTGAATTTTGTAGAAGAACTAGAGGTGCTTCAACAGTATAAGGCCTTATAAAAATAACTACTGATTGCTACTGATTGGTTTGTGAACCAAGGAAGACCCCGTTGAGATTGAATTGCTGTGTTTGAGGCCTGTAAGAGAAACTGCTACTGCAAGATGATTATCTAGCTTGTGTAAATGGAAGTACAGGCTTTCAGTTCAGATAGACATGCCTCCTTTCTGATAAGAGACAATGTTTAAAGAAGAAAGAGTATTACTGAAGGATGCTTCTCGTAAATAATTACACCCATTAAGATCCTGATCCCTCAAGCATCTATATATTAGAATAATGAGGAGTTCACTGTGTACGTATTTTTTTGCAATACTATTGCACTTTAAAAGTTGGTTTGTTCCTGAAGCAGAGTTGAAAGCCTAGGAGCGTAAAAAAAAAAAAAAAAANAAGAAAAAAAAAAAAAAAAGAATAAAATGTGTACTCATTTACTTGTGAACATAGAAAAGAAAAGAATGCTTTTGTGTTATTAAATTTTAGGATTCAAGAGAGTCTATTCTGAGACATAGATTGAAAGAATCATGCTGAGGTGGAAGAGTATAGGATCCAGTCCCTGGAAGTGAAATGGGCATCGGGAGGAAACTGAAGTATCATGGGAACATGACTGAACAAGAATTCATGAAAGAAATATTTTGATGTTGAAAGGATTTTGAGAAGAGGGTTTTTTTTAAGAGTTTGAGAAATGGCGTTAATAACTCTAAAGTTATTAGAAAATTAGTTGACATCTATTTTGGAACATCAGATGGCCATCAAAATAAATTTGCTAAAATGCCTTTTCAGTTATACCAAAACAAAATGTGAGGCACTATTTGACATTATGTTTCCATTGTGTTCTAATTTTGAGCAGCAAACCAAATTTTGAGGGAAACAGGAGTTTCAGGATCTGGTGAACCTTAATTCAGATTTCAAAACAAAAGGTATATACTTCAAAACAAAAGGTGAAATATGTTTATTGTTCAATGCTGGTTTATAACTATTGCACAATCTATTTTGTATGACAGCTATACATTAATCGACATTTTAATCTAACATTTCTCTCTCTCTCTCTCTCTCCATCCATTTATCCACCTTTCCATCCACTCATCCATTATTGTTTCTATTCTGGTCAAGTATTTCACTGGAATAATATTTTGTACCTTAAACTTCTAATTGAACTCTGACTTCAGTGTAACAATTAATTTAGTGCACACTGACTTTAGAAGCCTCTCTTTCCATTCTTATCTCATTCAGTTACACCTGTTCATTTTTCAGAATGTTAAAAGAAATAATATTACTACTAAAATTCATTACCCTCTGGACTTTAACTGTGCAGGCATGCTTCAGGAGTTTTATAGAGGTGATTTTTGTTTTTTATTCAGGATGCCCTGTGAGCTAAGGGCACAAAGATTATTAAAAGAAATATGGAAATAAGAAAAAATAATCTGGGGTTAAACTTTACAAAATACATGTAACTTCAAACATTCTTTACCTTTATATAGCAGCTATATTTTGCAACTAATGAAATGCATCTATTTCTGTTTACAGGTGTAAATTTGCACCTGTATGATAGTATAACTTGATCCCACAAATTATTCAGGCAAAGCTCCCCTTGAGCCACTGACACTACAAAAAATCACATGCTTAATAAATACACTTACAAAGAAATCTTAGCCATGGGCTGAATTCTTCACTGAAAAATTTCCAAATGAAGTCTCAAAAACATTTCACAATGCTATAAGAATTCTAATGAAATATAAAGGTGTTTAACTTACCATAAATCATAGTTCAGTTCTGTGATATAACTTTCCCTAAAGCTCTGAATGCAGTATTGTATGTGCTATGAACAGATTAAACTAGTATTATCTTCTTACAGGCAAAATTAAAGCAGTTCTTCTAACTTATGGCATACAAATTCATTCAGTGTTTCTGACAGTTGTAATGAAAATAAAGGTCAAGTTGTACCCTGTGGTACCTCTATTAATTCAACTTTGGCACTTGAAAAATATGTTTAATCAAACTTTTCAAAGTTATGGCTTTATAAATGGCTATTTATTTCTGGCCTTTGATTTGTAATTTACATTACTTCTTTTATTCACTTCATCATGTGCATAATTATATACCAAATTCAGAGATTATGAACAAATTGAATAAGTTCAGGTCTTGCACCCAGTTGAGCTCCTGCTTTTTTTCTTCTATGCTTCTTCCAATACTTTAGTAAACTATCAAGGTTTATCTCCACTTCTGCTTGAAATTCTTCCTGGAGAATTATTTACTGTGCAACAAACACATGCACACAAAAAAGATCCCCATATTGTCTGCTGATCTCAAAATGTTCAGTTATCTGAGAAAAAGATACATGGGTAGTGAATTTAAAGTTGGCCTTTGAACACTGAACCCACTTTTAAGTTGAGATTTTTATCTGCTAATTATAGCTGATACACCTCAGTACAAAACAGATGGTAGACAGTGTAACATAGCAATGTACAGAAGCAAAGAGAATTTACTTTGAAATATAAAGAATTTTAAGGACAATTAATGGGGGCTGTTGTTCACAGACCCGATTAGAGTCCAGAATATTATTTAGGAAGGAAAACAAAAAAAGGGACGTAGGAAATGCAAGCTAAGAGTTAAATAAATCATCATAGCCACCTGATCTTAAGGTTAAACAATCAAAAACTTTCAGGAACAGTTTAGAAGGTTGTAATGTTTGATAAAATAACATAGAAACAAATCAAACCTTTTTTTGAAGAAAAAGTATTAAGTAAAAGAGTTTATCAAGTTTTGGGTTTTGAGGGTTTTTTTTTGGGGGGGTGTTTTGTTTTTGGTTTTGGGTTTTTTTTGGTTTTTTTTTTTTTTTTTTTTATAGAAGAAACGTTACTCCCTGGATGGAGAAAAAATGGTTGAATCAAATAGGATAAGGGAGTTGTAGACTGTATGTGAAACTAGAAGTCAGAATTAGGATTTTTGAACTGTTTACCTCTTTTCTACAGTTAAAAAAAAAAAAAAAAAAAAAAAAAAAAATTTTTTTTNAAAAAAAAAAGAAAAAGATTTTTTTTAGCCCTGTTTATTACCTGTGAACATTTCCCTTTACTTATATTGTTATGTTGAGGATGCTTCTACCTTACCTGTGACGCCTCCAAACTATGTTTCATTTTCTGGCATGCTCTTTTAGCAATCTTTCCTATGCTTTTTAGGGATCTTTTTAAGCTTTACATGGTGTCAAGACAATCATCCTAAAATAATTTCTCTTCATCTTGCCTTTCTCTGAATCCAAGAAACAAGAAACCAAGTACCCCAATAACTGCACAAAACCCTCTGCCTCCAAAGCTGTAGACTTGGAACCCCTATGTGGAAGCGAGGTAGGATATAGCCTTGGACTAGCTTTTGTTGAGATTTTAACCTTGTAGTGTGGATGAGTAAGTAAACTCAGCACACATAGTGAGCAGCTATTCAAGTCCTACTGGTAAAGTCTGACAAAATTTCAGAATCTGCCAGGATCTTAGAAGGCCACTACTTCTGACTGCATGTCATCAGCATGGAGCTATGATGTCAGTTCCAGCAGCATAAAAAAACAATTGTTAACTGCTGCTGTATCAAGCCTGTGTACTGATAATATTCAACTTGGCAAAAAAGTACTGAGGGGAGAACACTCTTAATAGTTTAACATGAGTACAAAAAGTCATTGGACAGTTATTCAGACCAGTATCAAATGAAATGCAACCCTGTTCACACTACCTGGTCAGCTATACTTGGTTTTAGGGTCCTGAGAGCACCCCCTCTGCTGGGGATCTGGCTGCTGGGGCTGAGGACACCATAGAGATAGAGAAGCTGAAGGTGGACCTCTTCCTTTGCTTATCCAGGACAGGGGCTCCCAGACAGCACTGAAGGATTGTGGCCCTCAGCCAGGCCCTACCTCCTTCCTGTGGGATCTGATTGAGTCTGAATCTTTACTGTTCAGTTCCTGGTACATTGCAGCCATGCACGTGCCTGACCATGCCCCCTCTGATGCAGACCCAGACCCTGCGTACCCTCACAGGGCCTGATCCTGGCCCCACCTGCCGGTCTACATTCCAACCAGACCTCAGCCCATCCCCGCCCCCAGGGAGGTGCCCAATGCCCCAGCCTGGGACGACCCCTGGTGCCCCATGGCTGTGATGCTCCTGGCTGGTGTGGTGGGACAGGCCCTGGCTGATGCTCCTGGGAGCCATGCACCCTAGCACATGGAACTCCACTGTTTAAGATCCTTATGAAATTTTGAATCACTGTGGTAACATACTTATTTTATGAGAATCACTTATGATTTTTAGAAGAATAGTGTTTTCTCATACTAAATGTAATTTTGGCTATAACATTTAAAAGAATCACAACTTTACAGTTTTATGCAACTCAGTAACAGGAGGAAGTACGTATGGATTAATTAGCATATTTTATGCATCTACTTGCCTTTGTTATTCTTCATAGATATTTAAGGCTCTGATTATTGCATACAGAAATTGAATTTTTATTTTTTTTAAAGATACTGTCATGCTGTTACAAGAGCACTAGGTAGTTTTTAGGGCTGTAAGTATGTGAAAAATAGAAAAGATATTAAAAGACTATAAAAGATGTTTAAAAGATGGTTAAACTATACTGAAAGTCTAGATTTAATTCATATTTCTTAAACAATGATCCACAATTGACTTTACAATGGAGATGGTCCCATTTTGTGCCAGGTGAATCTGTAAATTAATAGTTTGTTCTGGAGGTCAGGAACTGGAACTCTGTCTTAATTTCCAAAGTCTTTTTTCATAACAGTCTATAAGTCAATTTCTTCTCTGTTCTGCATACATTAATGTTTATTAGTCTAAATTTTCCCTATGCAGTTCTTATCACGCTGCAATCAGACTGATTTTGTCTCTACTGTAGCTTTACAATTCCTTCTTCAAACTCAAATGTTTCTAGAGAATCAAAACAAACATAAGATAATACTTTTTTAAAACTGAAATCTGGACTGCTTCTATAATCTCAAATATTTCAACAATTATCACCTTTGTCAGGAAAAGGTCAAACTGATTTCTGTGTGGAATTGACAGAAGTTATAAATGTAGAAATCAATTTAAATATTGTGACTTTTCTTAAAAAATGTATAACACAATGTAATGTCTGGATCCAGGTAAATTTGAGATTATAATTTAAAATAAAAATATTAATATTTTAAGTATTTAAAATGATAACCAAGAAAATAGTTTAATGCTTATCAATGGAATTGTTAGGGAAAAAAATTAAGCCTTTTTTTGTTTCATTTTTTTTCATTGTTACTTTGAGGTTCAAAGATTTTTGGTGTTTCACTTGAATTTAATAGTATTTGAATGTCTCATTTTGCTCTAACTTTCGTTGTTCATTAGATAACAGTTTTGGAGTGGTCTTCAATTCAGATCCCATTTGATGACCTGAATTTTAGTTCAGTGTTTCAGTTGTTTCTGATTTTGAAATTTCAAGTTTATCTACCGATTCTTACCCAGAGTGGAATTCTTTGACTGAAGGTTTCCAAAGCTCCTTTTGGTGTGAACCTGAATCAATAACAATAATGGGAGAGAAATAGCTAAGTGGTCTTCACACTCAGTATCTCATGCCTGCAAGAGATGTTTCCGCTGCGGCACCAATAAGATTGTATCTCCCCACTGAAAAGCATCCAAATAGCAACACTGGTCCTGTATCCTGTATTCATTTTAAATCTAACTGAACACTGAGAAGAGTGAAGGGGATCCTCAGTGTTCTACCTATGAACCATCACTTTTTCTGAACTCATTCTTTCTTTTAATCCATTTGATAGAATAATTCAAAAGCAAAGAAGAACATACAATTATACTTTAATACATCAAGAAATCTAAACATTGACATCTTTTTTACTGTTCTTTATTTTTTCCTTCTCGGCTAGTGTCTGGTTTTTAATGTCTCTGAACTGACCTCATCAAAACTTACTCTTGACTAGGCTGAATAACATCCCTTCTTTCTGAATTGTTCTGTTTCTGTATTTACTTTGCTCTATAAAAAAGCCTTTGATAGCTGAAGCACAATGGTAAACAGAGTATGAACAACTGATATCATCTACCTGGACTTGTGCAAAGCTTTTGACACTGCTGCGTGCACTCCTGTATGATGTCACTCTCATGAGATTCCACTTGGAGTACTGCATCCAGCTCTGGAGCCTCCAATATAAGAAGGATACGGACTTGTTGAAATGGGTCCAGAGGAGGCCCACAAAGGTTATCAGAGGGCTGGAGCACCTGTCCTATGAAGGCAGGCTGAGAGAGTTGGAGTTGTTCAGCCTGGAGAGGGGAAGGCTCCAAGGAGACATTATAGGAGCCTTTCAGTACTTAAAGGGGGCCTAAAGGGAAGATGGGGAGGGACTCTATCAGAAAGCATAGCGACAGGACAAGGCATAATGGTAGATTTAGTTTAGGTATTAGGAATAAATTTTTCACTGTGAGGTTGGTGAGACACTGGAAGAAGCTGCCCAGGGAAGTTGTTGATGCCCCATCCCTGGAAGTGTTCAAGGCCAGGCTGGATGGGGCTTTGAGCAACCTGGTCTAGTGGAAGGTGTCCCTGCCCATGGCAGGGCGGTTGGAACTGGAGATCTTTAAGTTCCCTTCCAACTCATACATTTCTATGATTCTATGATTCCGCCCCCCCAAAGCTAGAAAAGAAACATTAAACACAAGGCTCTATGAAGAGTTAGATGGCGATCCAATGGGTAGAATGGTAGCCCTGAAGTCAGTGGTATTGCTGCACTTATAATTTATAGAGCGTTTGGATTGTATTTTGGAATTCTTATTAACAGCAAAGTGCAAAGGAACAATATCAAGATAGACTGCACCTACTGCTATCATTTTTTATATTGCCAGGATGAATAAAAGGTTAAAGAAGGATGAGAAAATGACCATAAGCTACTGAGTTTATGGCTGCAAGGATCATGATTTGTTTTTTTTTTTTCTTTATTGTTTAGCTTTAGTACATATTCAAGGTTTTATTTGTCATTGGTAACATCTTGAAAACAGTACTTGTAATTGGGAGAGTTTGGTTCACCCACATTTTTCTAGGCAGTTCTCTGAAGTCTTATATATGTACAGGGTTAAGTATTTACTGTGTAGATAATGGTCATGATAATAATGAGAAAAAATAATTGTTGTATAGTAACTCTGAAGGCTTCAAGCCTTCAAACCTGTGAATACTATGAATGCTTCCTGCCTATACATATGCCTATACCTGTGATGACACATCTCAAGTATATAACTTTACGTTGTGAAATTTATGTTCTTACTATGTTTACATGAGGCCACTGCAAAAAAAAATAGTCTTTTTCTTCCGTCTCCAAAAAAATTGCTCTATTTGCCCCTTCTTTCCAAGCATAATGAATGACTTGATAAATAAATGAATGTTCTAATTTTATTATGAATAATTTTGTTAATTAATCTCCTAATATTATTTTTTATGTTTATTGGTTTACCAAACCCAAGTACCATTGAGCACTCAAAGAACACCCTATGCTTGACATAAGTATTTGAAGGCATGTTTAGATAAAAAAATACTGTTTATGACATTGTTCTTCTAGATGTATAACTAGACTCATAGCTAGATTCCTATTGAAAATAAAAAAAAATAATTCAGCATTGTTTATCAATGAACGGATAAGATGATTATATAAATTTTACCTGGAATATGACTGAATTCAATATGCAATGCCAAATACAAGTGTGATTCGTGTTGCTCAGAAGGTGGACAGCTTCATTTCTCAGTTGTTAGAATTTCTGAATGACCTTCAGGGTTAGTTCCAGTTAAACTATTGAAGTAGCCTAGCCTAGATGTATATAACTGTCTAAAAGCTTTAGTAATGTACATCAGTCATTTTATGAGGAAAGCTAAAATGTACAACAGTATGATTGTAATGGGTCACAAGACCCCTCATTAGTGAGGAAAATTTTTAAGGCAGTTGGAGCAGATCACATGCAGCAAAGAGACACCCGTGTGAGGAAAAGCCAATCAGACAACTACAAGCACTTATAAAAACTTCTAATAATAGAGAATGTAGCTTTATATTAATCAGGACATATGAGCCATTCACACTAAGTGAAAGAATTTAATTATACTTTCTGCATGACATATCACGGATTAAGTAGAACATGTTTGTTGTGTCTTTCTTCCATACTTCTTTTGTGATGGACTTGAGAGAAGAGTCTCCGTCTCTGGAGACATTCAAAACCTGCCTGGACGCATTCCTGTCCAACTTGCTCTAGGTGAACCTGCTTTGGCAGCGGGTTTGGACTAGATCATCTCCAGAAGTCCCTTCCAACCCCTACCGTTCTGTGATTCTGCGTGATTCTGTGATTCTGTGACACATCTGAACCTGTTTGTGCAAGTCATCTTTGTTGCTGATAAATGCGCCTATAGTAGTGTCCAACCAGATCGTACCACATTTCATCTGCTGTCATGATGAAACCTTCTGGACAAGGATGCTTTCAGTTACCAAAACTTCCCTCAGACACTCAGACTGAAGAACTTCTACCTTTTCTTTATGCAGAATATGAAAAAAAAACACATCAGGTTATGGTTAACTTAGCATGTTCTCCATACTAACATCAGGCTACTAGAGAAATACCAAATGACAGTGCCATCCTAATTCTGAATCAGGACTTTAATGATGCTTGTACTGTCTTCTATAGCTAGCACCATCTACTGACACAAAGCCCATGGATGTGACCTTTCACATCCTGAGACAGGGACAATCCTTTCTCATTCCTTTCTATTGCTGCACCTTACCGGTATTTGTGAGGTACATTATAAAGTAGGGACACAGAACAGGGATAGGTTTTTAGAATAATTCAGGTTGGAAGGGACCTCAGGAGGTCTCTAGTCCAGTTTTCTGCTGAAAGCGGGGTCAGCTAAGAGGTCAAACAAGGCTGCTCAGGACTTTATCCAGTTCAGTGTTGACAGCCTCCAAGGACAGAGACTGCACAACCTTTATGGATAACCCATTCCACTTCTTGTCTGTCCTCATGAGAACCTATCCATATCCTCATATCCACTTTTAACCTCTCTTGTTTCAGTTTATACCCTTTGTCTCATCCTCTCACCATACACTGCTGTGAAGAGACAGACTTCACCTTTTTATGAACCTCTTTGTAGGTGTTGGAAAGCTGTTATTAAGGCTAAACAAACCCCATTTCCTGTCCAAGATGCGCTCCAGATCCTCAGTCATCTCAATAGACCTCTGCTGAACTTGTTCCAACTTATCAACATCTTTCATGTATTGGGAGGCCTGAAAATGGGCACAGTATTTTAGAAAATGTTGAGTTATGAGGATAATAATTTTAGAAAATGTTGAGTTATAAGGGTAATCACTTCCCTCGATCTACTTGCTATGCTCATGAGATGGATAACTCTATTATGTTAACAGAGTATTGGAGAATACTTTGTCCTGTTTGCCTGACATTAGTCATATTCCTCGTACTGCAAGATTATGTTGTGTTTTATTCTGCTCAGCCGTTTGCCAGCAACTGTTCCATCTTATAGCCTTCTTGAATTTCATAAGTATCACATTATATTGCTGTAGCATAATCAGGATGAATATTAACAAGTCCATGGAGGAACTCTGCAAGTTCACTGAAGTTAAATCAATTAGGGGATAAAGAATACACAGAAAGTTGTCTAACTTGGGAAATCCTTCAGCCAGAAAGCCTTAGAATCACAAAAAGCAATTGAGAGAATTATTTTACATTCTTGCCTAATTTCCTCAGCTTTACCTTTCCATGACTGCTATAAACAGGCTACTGAAATACATGGAGCTGTGGTCTGATCCTGTAAGGCCATTCCTGCATTCATCTCCTGCTGAGAGCAAATGTCTTTACAATGGTTCACAGGATTGTGCATGAAGGAGAGTTTGGTGCTGAGATTGCTGCAGAAGCACAATTATCATGGTAATATTTGACGTGGGAATTGTCTATGTTACAAGAATGTAATTATAAATCAGCTACCGACAGGGTGTTGCACCCATATTAAGACAGGTCTCAAGTACAACCTAATAGCATAAATCTTACCTTTTTTGATTATTAACTTCTCTGTATCACAGTATAATCTAACAGGTGACTATCTCCCAAAAGTAAATTTCTTCACACAAACATTCAGGAAAATATTTCCAAGTTAATTTAAACCGTGAGTCTGAAGAGGATTACTTAACTCACAGAATCACAGAAACATAGAATATTTCTGGTAAGACGTGACCTCAAGAGGACATCTAGTCGAGCCTCCTGCTCAACTGAGATCAACACTGACTTTAGACCAGGTTACTCAGGCTTTGACCACCCTGGTCTCAGAAGCCTCTGATGACAGAGGTTACACAACTCCCCTGGTAACTTGTTCCAATGCTTAGTTATTACCATAATGAATTTTTGCTCCTGTATTCAATCTGAACTTCCCCTGTTACAATTTATGATTCTTGTCACTGATCCACCTACCACATATGTGTATAAATTGCTTGGCTCTGTCTTTTTGATGATTTCCTTGTAGGTATTGGGAGGCTGTTATTAGGTCTTCCTGAAGTACTCCCTGACCACTGCAGGCAGCTCAACTCATTCCAGTTTATTAATATTTTTCTTTAATTTGGGTTCCAAAACTGGACATAGCATTCTAGACACAGTCAAGGATGGTCAAGCATGGTTTATGCTTAGTGAATCCATACTGGCTATTCCCAACCACTTTTCACCTTTCAGGAGAGGAGAGAAGTGAAGGGGAGAGAAAAGAGGTGAGAAGCATGAAATTACATTGTTTAAAAAGAAAGAAGTGTAGAAAGAACAGTTTTCAAGCTCAGTTTCTGTATTCATATCCAGTGGAAATAGGAACACTTTTAAGAAATCAGGTTTGACAGTTTCTCTTTACATAAAGAATAAAAGAACCTTGAGCAGGGAGATACTGAGGAGTATTTCCATAGCAGTGAAGCCAGGAAACAGGTATTCATACTTTCTATGTGTTCAAATAGTTGTGCTTTGTGCAACTGAAAGAAGGTGAATCTGACTCACTGACAGAGAAGCAACATCCCAAAATTCCTCTGTTCCTCTGAAAGAAGAGAAGTCTGGATCAGTGTTGCTAGCAATTTCCTGTCATATCTGGGTTCTACTGAGCTCTAATTTCATATTTATAATTATTTTGAGGGCTGTTGTTATAATGTGCACAGGGAAATGAAGGTATTATATTTTACAAAAAATTCTTGATTTGTAAATACTCTCATTTTCTTTTTCAGAAAATTGTGCACAAGGATGATATCACAGGCAAAATGGATTCTTTTCTTACAGATGAATTAAATGTGTCAGAAATTATAATAATAATTATTTATTTAAATGTTTAGCCAATTCAATAGCTCAGTCACACAGCAAGTAGATAACATTATAGATGTTGGATGCTTGGCTTAAAAATTCTTTTTACCTGAAATTATGATGAAAAATTGAGATGAAAAAAGAACGGTTTTGGCAAAGTGTGAAGAAACCCTATCAAAGTACTTTCAATGATGGATAATTTTTTAAACATTTTATTTGAAATATTAATTTATCTCTAATATGTCTTTTGAGCTTTTTAGCTTAAAACCATCCTGTCAGTTCTTGTTGCTTACTCCACTGTTCTCCTCTACCCTTGCTCTTCATTGAGACTGCCAAGCTTTGCAGTCAAGACATCTTGCTCCTTTGCATGGGCTTTCTTCATCACAAACACTGCTAACTGCAACTAAAAAATAACAATAACAAACATTGTAATTCTTCTATCATTCTTCAGGATTTTCTATCATTTTTTCAGGTATAGCTCATTATTTAGTAATAATATCTTATGTCACTCAAATATGTATATTATGATTATGATTGTGAATGTAAACATCAGATTTGGGGGATATGTGTGGAGATGCACTTATTCTACTTTGTTAAGCTAGTTCGTAAGGCCAACCTAACATCTGTCAGCGCACTGAAAAGCTGAATAAAAGTCTGAAATAAGAGAACTAGCAGGAGAGAGATGAAGTTCCCCAAGGGATGCTTGGAGATTCTCTTTCTATCTTAACTAAACCTTAACCTCAAGGCTTTTACATATTAAAATTGCAGAATATAAACAATCTCCTGAAAAGAGGAAAGACTCTGTTTTTAAGATGTTTAATGGAGAGAAATACTGAGATATATTTGCAGCAAGCTATTTACCTTTTCATGGTTGGTTTTAACCTACAAATATGATTGGTCACTTCGTGGTGTATGATGCCACCTTAGAAAGCATGTAATTCACCTCCTGTGGCAAGTTTTGGACCACCAAAAGGGTTCCAGCAGATATTTTAGATGCTTTCATTTATGGGTTTGAAAGTTGTTTGAATGAAGGAAATGTGTAAACGAGTTTATGAGAATAGATCATTAGAGCAATCTTAATAATATTTTGCTTATACTTTGCTTATTACTGAAACTGCAGACAAAATTCTCAGATAGTAATCTGTAGACCCATTACAATTCTTCACAGAAAATGTATAGCTGTTATCCTCTTTAAAGCTTTTGATGTAGATCATCAGAGTATTTTTACGTCTTTTGGTATATTTAATCCATCATTCAGTTATCTTAAAACCACTGGCAAGTAATAAAGAATTTTCAGATCACGCTGGCTGTGTCCACCCTGCTAGTTTAGACCTCTTTCTGCTTCATTCCTGAATGAACCATGCATGATGAAAGTGGTGGGTCACCCTCAGGTGCTTTCTGGGACAGAGCAAAAGCTTTCAAATAATAGCTGTTAGACTGGCCAAAACCTGGTATTAATTCAGTCATTACATCTGGCCAAAAACCTCTGCAATAGGCAGAGGTCCTCTGCAGAGGAACACACCAAACTATCTTCCTTCCTCCAGCCTCAGTCTTGCAACATTAGCCTGATGAGTCATGCACCCAATTGATCCTTATGTTATACTCCTTCGGTCACATAGAAATTTGGTATAGACATAGCCTTTGATAATTAATTCCTACCTATGACAACAGTCCCCATATTTTCTCCAAACTGAAGGAGCATGCATTTCTGTAAAAAAAAAAAAAGAAAAAAAAAAAAGCTTTCACTGAATGTTTGTCCTTAAAAATATAAGAATAAAAGAAGAAGAAAAAAATATTTCCTAACCAATGCAACTGAAGGTCTCTGCTGTTCTCTTTTCAACCTCTCTTTTCTTGCAGTGTCTGCAGTTTTGCATTTCTGAAGCGGTTCTATGTTGTATTTCTATTTTATCCAAAAATAACTAAATGATGGCAACCAAATCAGAATTATTGCCTCTGCATGCTGAATCATGAATACATTTTTTATTGCAATTATTGATTCTTAAGATTTTTCAATGCCTGTGGGGTCACTGCACTTAAAATCTAGAAGACTAATCACACCACATGATGATTCAGTTTCACACTTTTCTGAGTCCTTCTTTATAAACACTTTCTCAGAATTACACAGAATTTGTGGGCAGCTGAATTAAATTTATTATAATACAGATAACTTAAATGGTAAAAACAAAGGCTTTTTTTTTATGAGCAAAATGGATTATTTAAGGTGTTATTCCTAACAAAAGATTTCATGAGGCAAGTTTGTCACAAATAACAAGTATTCACAGTACTTATTCTTCTCTTATTAAACCAAATTTGTTTTTAACCAATTTCCTATTGAAGATATTACAGGAAAGAACAACATCAAGTATTTTTCGGAAGTTCTTTCACAAACATCTCACCTGGCATTGCAAAAGAGCTGTGGCCATTTTTATTTCTTAAGGTTTATTGGTGGCTTCTTTGCCTTTTGCTTATTTCAGCGTTTTCTTCTCTGAGAGAAAGGAGATGAAAAACCTGAGCGGAAACTTTTGAGATTTCACTTGAGAGACAGGAACAGAGTACTGGCAGAGTTGCTTACTTGGTTCAGAGAGATTTATTTTCTTGTTTTTCATATTTTCACTGAAAGAGGAAGACATACGTCTTTTAAACTTGTGCTGGACTGGAATTTTTATTGTTCTCACTCTTTTATTGGCTGAACATGAATTTGATAATTTTGATTTCATTTTCAACTTATAAATATGTCATCTTGAGAACACAAAGGAATGATAACCGTCCTTCTAGAAGATAAGTCTAATGATATCTCTACAATGTAGTGTTTAATTATCTCTCTTTTTTTAAAAGATAGTATTTTAATTCATTGCATTTATAGATAAGATATTAAATTCTGTTTAAAAATATTCCAAACACTATATTTTTTAAAAGAGCTTTTCAATGTAAAGACTGTCTTTTACATGAGTCCTAGAGACACTACCCAAATACTTTTCAAGGTTTATTTTCTTAAAAATTCCATTTTCTTTTTTCTTTTATAAAAAATACTTTATGATTTCCAGGTACATAATTAATTCTCCTATTAGATTAAATATTCTATGCTGGGATCAATTACATGCAGTAGCAATAGCAAACTCCAGGCCGGTCAGTCTGACCTCGGTACCTGGGAAGGTCATGGAACAGATCATCCTCAGTGCCATTACACAGCACTTGCAGGAGAACAGGGTGATCAGGTCCAGTCAGCAGGGGTTTGTGAAGGGCAGGTCATGCCTGTCAAACCTGATCTCCTTCTATGATAAGGTGACCCGCTTAGTGGATGAGGGAAAAGCTGTGGATGTTATCTACCTGGATTTTTGCAAGGCTTTTGACACCGTTTCCCACAGCATTCTCCTGGAGAAAGTAGCTGCTCATGGCCTGGACAGGTGTACTCTTCGCTGGGTCTAAAACTGGCTGGATGGCCGTGCCCAGAGAGTGGTGGTAAATGGAGTTAAATCCAGTTAGTGTCCGGTCACAAGTGGTGTCCCCCAGGGCTCGGTGCTGGGGCCGGTTCTCTTTAATATCTTTATCAATGATCTGGATGAGGGGATCGAATGCACCCTCAGTAAGTTTGCAGATGACACTAAACTAGGCGGGCGTGTTGATCTGCTTGAGGGTAGGTTGGCTCTGCAGAGGGATCTGGACAGGCTGGACCAATGGGCTGAGACCAATGGTATGAGGTTCAACAAGGCCAAGTGCCGGGTCCTGCACTTGGGTCACAACAACCCCATGCAGCGCTACAGGATTGGGGCGGAGTGGCTGGAAAGCTGCCCGGCAGAAAAGGACCTGGGGGTGTTGGTGGACAGACGGCTGAATATGAGCCAGCAGTGTGCCCAGGTGGCCAAGAAGGCCAACAGCATCCTAGCCTGTATCAGGAATAGCGTGGTGAGCCGGACTAGGGAAGTGATCATCCCCCTGTACTCGGCACTGGTGAGGCCCCACCTCGAGTACTGTGTTCAGTTTTGGGCCCCTCACTACAAGAAGGACATTGAGGTGTTGGAGCGTGTCCAGAGGAGGGCTACAAAGCTGGTGAGGGGTCTGGAGGACAAACCTTATGAGGAACGACTGAGGGAGCTGGGGTTGTTCAGCCTGGAGAAGAGGAGGCTGAGGGGAGACCTTATCACCCTCTACAACTACCTGAAAGGAGGTTGTAGAGAGATGGGGGCTGACCTCTTCTCCTTGGTGACAGGTGATAGGACGAGAGGAAATGGGTTCAAGTTATGTCAGGGGAGGTTTAGATTGGATATTAGGAAACATTTTTTCACTGAAAGGGTTATTAAACATTGGAATAGGCTGCCCAGGGAGGTGGTGGATTCACCATCCCTGGAGGTGTTTAAAAAAGGGGTAGATGGGTTACTTAGGGATATGGTTTAGAAGTGTTTTTTTTCAGGGTAGGTTAATAGTTGGACTTGATGATCTTAAAGGTCCCTTCCAACCTCAGCGATTCTATGATTCTATGATTTGTAAAGACACACTTACTAGCTACATAACAAAGATATAGCAGATTTATATTTCAGGGTAAATATTTCAGACAAATAATTTCTTGGATTGCTCTCTGAATCCCTTAAACAATTAAATTTCCCTTAATTTCCTTTAAACAATTAAGGGAAAACTTATTGGTTTTTGGTNAATAAATTAACTTTTTGGCATTTTTTTTTTTTTTTTTTTTTTTTTTTTAAAGCTTATTTACAATTGTAGAATTTTTAAAGGAAGGAAAAAATACAGTTAAATGGGTCTGATTTTGGAAATACTATAGTGTATTTAACTGCAGCCTTTCCTTCTTATGCAGGCAAAAAAGAGACTAGAGAAAAGAAATATGGGTGTTCTTGGCTGTCTTCCTGATTTGGTGCCTGTAAAAGAAGAAAAAAAGCGAGAACTTTCAAAAAATTTCTCTATAAATCATGTACTTGTCATTGCAGAAGAATTATTTCATTCTTTTCTCTAGCTACTGTGAGTTTAGAAATATTTGCTTTTCCCAAAAAAAAAAAAACCACTTGTAGAGCCCATCTTTACAACTTTTTCTTAGTATACATATAATTTCTAGAACATTACTGCTAAATTCTCATCAGTGTTATTATGACCTCAAAGTTCTTCCAAGTTTTATTTTAAAAAGTAGTGAAGTACTGGCATCTGTAGTTATTTCTGAGTGCCCATTTCAGTGTTCTTTTAGTATGGATAAACTTTATTGGCAAAGATGCCCTATCAGTGTTTAAGAAAATTTGATTCTTTTTGTTCTCATGAAATTTTATGGGAGGAAAAAAACCCTTAATGTTATCTTTTAGTATCAGCTGATAGGTTTAATTCCAACTTTTACTAAATTTATTAAAAGTATGCATTTCATTGTTACTAGATCACCTGTTCCTGATAACCTACAAATCATTACCCAGTAGCATATATTTCAATTCAATTTGCACAAGTTTGTTTCATTTAATAGTTTTGCTGTGAATAATTACCTGAAACAGGCCTTCAAGCTACCATACTAAATAGTCAAAATCTTCTCTATCCCATTTCATCTCAGTTTTAAGTTGGCCTTTCAGTTTTCTCTTAAAAAACCCACTATTTTTATAGAATAAAAAGTTTTCTAATTTGGTAATTTTCTTGAAGATTTTTTTAAAACAACTCAAGTACTTCAGAATCTTTAGTTCACACAAAAAAAAAAAAAAAAATCTTGTTTTGATTTTAATCATTTTAACTCAATTCAAATTTTATTTTTTGGCATATTTCCTATTTTACCTGAATTTAATAGTCAGGTATAAATTAATTATGAAGTATTTTCATATAAATCAGGTTTCCATTTCAAATTAGGAAATTATATTTCACATTCACTCACAGGTTCAACAAAAGCAAGTGCAAGGGCCTGCACCTCGGGAGGAAGAATGCTAAGCACCAGTATAGGTTAGGGGTGGACCTGCTGGGAAGTAGTTCTGAAGAGAAAAATCTGGGGGTCCTCGTAGACAGTAAATTATCCATGAGCCAACAATGTGCCCTTGTTGCCAAAAAGGCCAATGGAATCCTGGGCTGCATAGGGAAGAGAGTGGCCAGCAGGTCGAAGGAGGTCATTCTCCCCCTCTACTCTGCACTGGTGAGGCCACAACTGGAATACTGTGTCCAGTTTTGGGCTCCCCAGTTCAAGAGGGACAGGGAACTGCTGGAGCGAGTCCAGCGAAGGGCAACTAGGATGACTGAGGGACTGGAACCTCTTCCTTATGAGGAAAGGCTGAAGGAGCTGGGACTCTTTAGCCTGGAGAAGAGAAGGCTGAGGGGAGACCTTATCATGGCATTCAAGTATGTAAAGGGTGGGTTGAAGGAGGATGGTGCCAGACTCTTTTCAATGGTTCCCAGTGACAGGACGAGGGGCAATGGGCACAAGTCGGAACATAGGAAGTTCTGTTCAAATACACAGAAAAACTTCTCTACGGTGAGGGTGACAGAGCGCTGGAACAGGCTGCCCAGGGAGGTTGTGGAGTCCCCTTCTCTGGAGATTTCCAAGACCCGCCTGGATGCATTCCTGAGTGATGTGCTCTAGGCAATCCTGCTTTAGCAGGGGAGTTGGGCTAGATGATCTCCAGAGGTCTCTTCCAAGTCTGAAGATTTTGTGATTCTGTGATTCTCTTCTAACCAGACATTTCCAAGATAAAGGAGAAGCTGTTCAGAGAGAATGAAAATAGTAATGCAGAAGAATTTTGTTATTCTTCAGTAAAGCTTCCAATGCCTTAATTTACTGCATCTTTTTGGCCCTTGAAAAGCTACAATATTCTTCTTGCAAATTTTAGAAGCTGCTACTCATTAAATGTTATTCTCTGATTTATGCATCTCAAAACTCATAGAAATTGAGAAATACTTGTTATAATGAACATTTGTTGCATTTTCTCATCTGGAATTAAATTATCCACTTCAAACAGGAAGCCTATATGTTACTTGAATCTTACCTAAGCCCTCAAGATGATGCTTAATTGGTAGCTATAATTTCTGTTTACTTTTTGCATGAAGTTAATTTCTTCTGGGTTATGGTCTAGCACCTAGTGATGAATATATACATTGCTAATGGAACTGAAGGAGGTATATGTATTTGAGATCTTAGTATATATCCTGTTCAAATTAAAACAAACAAACAAAAAGCCTGTAAGATATTACAGGAAAGAAGTAGAAATATAAATTAACTTACTTTTCTGTCATGTGGTCTTATTAGATTACTTATGCTTACACACTTTAAATAAAGTATATATATAAAAGCCCTCCTTTATTTCTGTGTGCATAGTGACCAGCTGTGTAATGTGTAGGGTTCAAGACAAGTTCACAAGTTTGTCACAAATGACCTACTTGTTGAGATTTTTCAGTTCATAGCTTATTGTACATGTGCTACATGTTGTATAGGAGTGGATGGGAAGCAGAGGGGAAAAGTGATTTCCGTGTCATGGCTGCTGCATGCTATGGCAGTTGGGACCAGCAGGAAAGAGGGAAAACTCCTTCCCTGAGTTAATGGATGTATGTGCAGTAGGGGCAAGCTCTAGGAATGTAGGTAGGCAAGTATACAAGAGCAGAGAGAGCAAATAATGATGTCTGCTGAATGTGGTGAGGAAAGCAGAGGCTCATGCAGAGAGCAGAGCCCAGTTTAAGTTTAAGAAGGGTCAGATACTACTATAGACCACGTGGGAGTTATGCTCACAGTAAGAGCATTTGAAGTCCTGAAAGTTGCCAATCAAGCAGCAAGATGGAAGGAGAGACCGAAGGCTGGAAATCTTTATTTTGTGTTTAATATTTTTGTACAGCAAGTCAGAATTTTGCCTAGTTAAGATTTGTTTTGTGTTCTAATAAAACTGTTCTATTTTGACAACCTTTCATGCACCATCCAGTGCTAGTCCCTTTCATTATTATATGAATTGTTATGCTTGTACATATATATGTTGACAAAACACTATGGGAAGGTTTAAGCGCTAGTACCCAAAGAAAATTTAAAATTTTATAAATAAAATAATAATGATTATTTTTCCTGTAGAAGGACAAAAAGAATGCTAATTCTTTTTCACATATTGTCCCATAGGTGTATCTTTATCAAAATTCCTGTGAGACATTTAGTCCCTAAAACCTTTTAGTGAATGCCAGCTCCTTCATGACAAGATAAGGCAGGGGTCAATGTTAATATCCTATCTTGAGAAAATACTGTGTGTTTTTTGAAGCTATACACAGTTATACCGTTCCCGTCTCTAAATTGATCCACATATTGTTTAAAAGGAGGGATAATAAGGGAGAATAAAACAGGACAAAACTTTTCCACACTAATTCAAGGTCTTTTCGGGCTGAAGTTATATTGACTGTTGGTTTCACTCAAGCTCTCTCTTTGGCTGGTATTCATCCTGAGCGATCTAATCTCTCTGTTAGTAACGTGACATTGTTATGGATTTATCTGCCTTCTTTGAGATATAGACATGTACATATATTGGGAACTTAGGTGTTTTAAGCTCCTTTTAGAGGCACTGAAGAGAGGCAGGTTTATTTGTGAGAATTCATATTTTTCTAAATATAGAAGGCTAAAGTGGAAGTTGTAAGTGTTCTACATGGTTTTTAAGGTATTTTACATAGACTTAGTCTCATTATTCCCTGTCTACAATGTAGCAATTCATATTTTTCCTTTTTTATTTCATAGAAGGAATCTGTTGAAGTCCCATGTTTTCATTTAAAATAACTCTCTAATTTTATAGAAGGTCATGGTTGTGAGGTCTTATTTGTCCTAAAACATGACCCAAGAGAAAAGGGCAATGTGAACATCTGAAGAATTCAGGAAATAAAAAAGGCTGAACAAGAACTTGGCTGGAAGTTTCTCTGTCTGCACAGAGGGGCAAATTTTTCCTTAGACAGGTCTTAGAAAAGGTGATAAATTTCGAGTATTTTCCCTTTATGTAGATTTACAGCTATATTTTCAGCTTCCATTTCGTTTCTTCCAAATGAGATTAGAAATAGCCAAGATATTAATCACGCTTCAAATATTTATAGTATAACAGCCAATTCAACTTCAACTACAGCATTACTACTACTATCCCTAAGGTAACTCAATTATACTGATTTTGAATTATATGATGTAATACATCAGTCTAAGTGCATAATGACATAATAAATAAAAGCTGAAAAAAACCCAAACCTGAAGGAACTAATTAAAATAGTATTTATGAGAGACAAAGAGAGACTTCTAGTAAAATTTTAGGCCTCAGTCCAGAATTTTTTCCTACATACCCCAATCACAGTAGGGGTAATCACTAATTTCTTGCGGAGTCTCAAGATCTTATCAATATGAAATGAATGTACTGCATAAAGGCCAGAATTCTCACCTTCCATGGAGGCATTATGAGATTTATAAAAACGAACTCTAGTAGAAAAAAGTACACAAAAGCAAAGTCAAAGTTGCAATAGAAATTAATTTGACAGAGCCAAGATAAAAAGCTTGGACAGTTTAAGAAAGACATTGAAATAGTTAGTACAATGATCTGTAGGAGGAAAGAAAGAAACGTATGAAAACTACCAGTCAGGTAATCAAGTAGGTTAGGTACTCATTACAGCGCCAAATAACTAACTATATAACAAACTAACTAACTAACTAATATAATAACTAACTAACTAACAAATAACTATATAGACAATAAATATTCCTTTCTAATTGTTTTCAAGAAGGAATATACTCTAACTTATCATCCAAGAAAACTCTAATACTACTAAATAGATTTCCTCTTCACTCCTTTTTCACTGGGACTATTTATTAACTGGTGTTATGCATATTCAGGGAATAGTAGCAGGAAAATATAAACAATCACTTAACATTTATGAATCAACAATCCTTAACACACTCCTTGTGTGTGTATATATTACCGCTGATACAGTAGGTCTGATATTTTTCAGTTCCTTCAGGTCAAAATCCCACCAAAGCCTCTCAGCGTGAATCCAACGTGTTTCAAAGGTGGCCGATTAATTTTGCAAATGAAGAGCATCTGTGCAGGGTGCATGTCTCAGACTTGCATTCATTTCACACTGCATATATACTACACTGTATCTGTGGAAATACTTTTGTTTAGAAAATACCAGACAGAAGTATGAGAAGCATGAATTTAAAAAGAACAGTTTTCTGTGGGGGAAAAAAGAAATTGAACAGATGTATACTTAAACTTACTTCTAGCATTTTATGCCTATCATTTCTTTCTTTTGGACTATCTTTTGAGTGTTTAAGAATCAGCACTACTATGCAGATGACAATTCTCTAATTCTTTGGGAGCAAGAAACCAAATCTTAAAATGAACTGAAATAATGGCCTGGACTTGCATGGAACTGAATGTTTCCAAATCCAAGATGGTGATTTGTGGGAAAAAAATAATAAAAAAAAAATAAACAGAAAAACACACCCACCCAAACAAATAAAACAATTTAACTAGTAGGTAAAAAAAGAAATGGGAAGGGAGCTTTCCCAATTCACAAGTTACATTTTAGCTCAGTGTAGCCACAAGGAAGTGGTAAATAAACTTTCACCAGTGAAAGGTAACTGTGTTTTGAGGAAAGGACTGATCAGGATTTTGGATTTATCTTCAAAAGAAGGCTCACGGTTATTAATGCCTCAAGGAATAATGTGGGTCTGTATATCTATCATTAAGTGATAAACAGGGGAAAACTTAGACTCTTTTGCACATCTCCACGCTGGTATACTAGTTACAGCTACAGCTACAGCTAACTGACACCCTGTAAGACTGAGCCTAAGGTACCCCTGAGTCTAAGGAACTCCGGTTGACTGACATTTAGCCTGGATTTTTCCTTTATGGGTTTACAAAAAATATTTTCCTCAATCACTACATTCATTACAGTACCTATTCATACTCTATTGCAATGTCTCTCCTCCTTGGTTGTGCAGAAATAGAGACATTTCCTACCAAGGACTCATCTAATCCAACACACTTTTCCTGCCATTAGCCAGGATCAGATACTCAGAGAAATTCAAGGCTTTGGATTGAGGCTTTATGAGACAAACTACCCAAAAGTGATTATTTATTTCCCCCTACAGAAAATGTTTTTCAAAGGTTGATTTACATGAATAGAAAAGTTCTATAGTCTTCTTATCTTTTGCATTTAATATGCTTTCTGTGGTTGGTATTGTAAATATTGTTCAAGAAATATTGAGCTTCTCTCTTTTTTTTTTTCTTTTAGACAACTAACATCAATTATATCTTGTTACAATGTGTCCCACAGGTTAATTAGGCATTGTATAAATAAGTGTTTCTATTTATCATGTTTGAATTTGCTGCCAAGCTATGCGTATTATTAGTCAAGCTGTGAATATTTAGCTGTTTGTGACCTTTCTTCTTAAATGAATTTCTCAAGCAATCTAATCATGTTAGTTGCTCTTCTCTGATCTCCATTCAATTTGGTCCTTTTCCCTCACTTCTCTTTCCAATCAGGTACCAAGATGCTGAGAAATGCATAAAGTATTCTAGATGCAGCCTAAACAGACCTGATGGACAGTGACTAATACTTTCATGATTGACTACTTGATGTTTTGGCATATGATGCCAAAAATTGCTTTGACCTTGGATCATTTTTCCCCATGAAATATCACATTTAGAGCTGGAGGAGAAATGTCATTTCTCTCAGAAATTTTTCAAAAGTCAAATGTTTTTTTTTTTAAGAACTGAGGCAAATAGTTAAAAAAAAAATAAAATAAGATGATGAACAAATAATCTCCCCTACATTAAAGACAGTTGAAATATTTCATTTTGATGTTTTCCAAATGTTTCCATTTTAGCTTTCTAAATGACAAGCCGACTATAACTAACAAACATTTTTAGACAGAAAGCTAATCTTTTTCTGTGTGTGTAAAAGGTCAAAATAAGATATTTTAATAATTCTGAAAGATTTAGAAAGCAAAAACATATCAAAAATCACTTATTCCCAGGATATACATAGAATCAACAATTTGGCACGTCTAAAGAAAGAAATCAATCCAGTGGAAATTTTCTGATTTTCTTTACTCATACTGAACATTCATTTTTAATTATTGCTCTTATGTTTTAACATTATTATTATCATCCATGTGTCATCTTCCTGCAGAATACCTATTTTAGATCTTTTTCCCAATTAAACTACATGTTTTTCAAGTTTTTTTCTTCAAATGCTTCTGTACTTTCTAGTTATTTTTCTAGTTACTTTCTCATAGGTGCTCTCAATTGCAAGTTTCATTAATATGCTATCTAGTCTCACCACAGATTGTTAATGAAGATGTTTAATAGGACAAGACCTGATTCTGAACCCTGTGGCACTGTATATGACCCTTCATCTTGAAACATTGTTCATGGTTATTCTTTGCATTGCCTCAGTCTATTTTTATCCACGAGACTTTATGTCTATTTTGATCTGAACTAAATGCATAAGATTTCCTCAGACAGTGCATCAAATAATTTACTTTAAAAAAAAAAAACCCTCCCACCCCAAGCCCTACGCGTATACTATCTATGCTCTCTCTATCTCGTTCTACAGTTCCATAAAAAATAAATCAGCTTATTCTAAAATAGAATATAGAATGAGCTTCAGCAATATATACTCCTTGTTGGTCATGGTTCCACTATTATTAATGTGCTCCATATGTAGGCAACGTAATTTCATGCGCTTTACATGACCCTGGAAACCAAGGGAAAGGCGCTGTTTAAAAAGTAATTGCCTAAATTGGAGAGAATGGCACAAATCCAAAACTGCAGTTCTTCTGCAACTGCTTGGCCAACATAAATAGGTTTCTACCTCTTTGACAGGCATTGTCTGCAGCCCCTCTTCTGAAACAGGTACAGATCGAGAACTAGTGGTCTGAATGATTTGTGTATTCTTGTTAGACCTTGACTAGAATTAAAGTAAGGTTAAGAGTTAAACAGCAGGGGAACATAACTCCTCTGAAAAGCTCAGCTTTGCAGCTGCTCTTAGCACAATCCTAGTACGTACAGACCAGGATGAGACCTCTGAGGAGAAGTATTGTTAGATTTTTTTATTATATTTTATTTTTAAGTTGAAGAATGTAAACAGAAGATTGTAAAGAACTTGTATTGTAAAAGAATTAATGTACTTTTTAGACTCCTAATTCCTAAAGGTGACTTTTTATATACATGCTTTGAATATATAGCAAAGCATGCTTTAGAAGAAGGATGACAGAGTCACTTTCATGACTGGAGTCTGGAGCACTCCTCTGTCACCTGAGGGCCTTCACCATTAGTCGTACTCTTTTGTTCTCCTTTCTTCACAGTGGACAATATTTCACACTTGCCAATAGCTTCATATTTAGGGAATCTTTGTAAAAAGCTCGATATCTGACAGGTACAAGGAGAATTTCAGCAAATGTCTCACTCGAAAGAGTAAAACCACTATTGTTACTATGATAAGAAAAGGGGAACATAATCAATCTTTTAATGCAAGAGGTGAATTGACCCAGTCATCCTGATGAATGTTAGGAATTACCTGCAGAAAGGGTCCAATGATTACGAAGTTAAATAGATGAAGGTATAAAAAAGAAATATATTTGAATTCCATGCTTCACCACAGGTTTAACCTGAAGGCTGTTTGTTTTGTCTGTTGTCTTTTTTTTATTTGCAGAACTGGTGAAACACCTGCCTTTAGATAGTTCTTCAGAATTTATCTGTCAGATCCTCATCTTTTGAAAGACAGCCATAGCTAATTTGGTCCCAGTTGCCAAATAGTTTGAATCTGTAAGCAAACTTATTGAGACCAACAAAGCATCTCAAAGAATCAGACTGTTTTTTGATTGATGATGCTCAACCTTTGATAATGATTCATAAAACTGTGAGTCAGGAAGCAAAACTGACTCACATGAAATCAGTTCAGTGTCCTTTTCAGCAAGAAGGGAACCAAGTAATTTCTGCTTATGAATCTGATTCAAAATTTCCTTTCATTTCATTTTTTTTCAGTTTGTCATGTGTTTGTTTGGTTTTCATTTTTTTGTTTGGTTGGTTGGTTGGGTTTTTTTAATAATTATTTAATTTTAGTGTATTGGGTTTACATGGCAAATTTTTGGTAGCGGAGGGGGGCTGCAGGGGTGTTTTCTGTGAAAGACACCAGGAACTGCCCCAATGTTGGACACAGACAGTTCCAGCCAGCTCCAAAAACCAGCTGCTGGCCAAAGCTGAGCCCATCAGTGATTCTGGTGGTACCTTTGTGATATTACAGAAAAGGTAAAAAATGCTGTGCAACAGCAGCTGGGAGAGAGGAGTGAGAATATGTGAGAGAAACAACTATGCAGACACCAAGGTCAGTGAAGAGGGAGGGGGAAGAAGTGCTCCAGGTGTCGGAGAAGAGATTTCCCTGCAGCCCATGGAGGTCCACAGTGGAACAGACATCCACTCTGCAGCCTTTGGAAGACCCCGCACCAGAGCAGGTGGATGTGCCTTGAAGGAAGCAGCCCATAGAAAGCCCACACTGGAGCAGGTTTTCTGTCAGGACTTGTGACTTCATGAGGGACACATGCTGGAGTAGTCCATTCCTGAAGGACTGTATCTTGTGGGAAGGACCCATGCTAGAAGACTTCTTGAAGATCTGCTGCCCATGGGAGGTACCCACATTGGAGAAGTTCATAAAGGACTGTCTCTTGTGGGTGGGACCCCACGCTGGAGCAGAAGAAGAGTGTGAGGAGGAAAGAGTTTCAGAGACAACCTGTTGTGGACTGACCACAACCCCCATCCCCTATCCTTCTCTGCCACTCAGGGGGAAGGAGGTAGAGAAGTGTGAGTGACACTGAGCCTGGGAAGAAGGGAAGGAAGAGGGGAAGATATTTTTAGATTTGTTCATATTTCTTATTATCCTACTCTGTTTGATAGGCAATAAATTAAATTAATTTCCCCAAGTTGAGTCTATTTAGCCCGTGATGGTAACTAGTAAGTGATCTCCCTATCCTTTTCTCGACCCATAAGCTTTTTGTTGCATCCACTCTGCAGCCTTTGGAAGACCCCGCACCAGAGCAGGTGGATGTGCCTTGAAGGAAGCAGCCCATAGAAAGCCCACACTGGAGCAGGTTTTCTGTCAGGACTTGTGACTTCATGAGGGACACATGCTGGAGTAGTCCATTCCTGAAGGACTGTATCTTGTGGGAAGGACCCATGCTAGAAGACTTCTTGAAGATCTGCTGCCCATGGGAGGTACCCACATTGGAGAAGTTCATAAAGGACTGTCTCTTGTGGGTGGGACCCCACGCTGGAGCAGAAGAAGAGTGTGAGGAGGAAAGAGTTTCAGAGACAACCTGTTGTGGACTGACCACAACCCCCATCCCCTATCCTTCTCTGCCACTCAGGGGGAAGGAGGTAGAGAAGTGTGAGTGACACTGAGCCTGGGAAGAAGGGAAGGAAGAGGGGAAGATATTTTTAGATTTGTTCATATTTCTTATTATCCTACTCTGTTTGATAGGCAATAAATTAAATTAATTTCCCCAAGTTGAGTCTATTTAGCCCGTGATGGTAACTAGTAAGTGATCTCCCTATCCTTTTCTCGACCCATAAGCTTTTTGTTGCATTTTCTCCTGCTGTCCTGTTGAGGAGGAAGAGTGATAGAGCAGTTTTGTGGGCACCTCGCAGCTAGTCAAGATCAACATTTAGAAATTAGATTTTTTTTTTTCTTCACTACTACAACAAATTCAAAGGGAAAAAAACACAACCACAAATTCTTAATAATTTTCTTCAAACTTAAAATTGTCCTGGAAGCTTCTGCTATTAGATAATTGGAATTACTAATTAGTAAAATTTATTAATAACTCTTTTCTTACGATGATCACCACATGCTGCTCAGATCTAAGTTAAAAGAAATTCTGAAATAATGATGGCAATTGTTTGAGCTCAGTAAAGTTCCTTATAACACCAGATATCTCATGATTGGTCGGTAGTTCTTTGGAAACTTTACATTCTTTTCATATCTGTAATTTTATTGGGTTTTTAAAGATATATGAGTGATGACTGGGTATTCTTATTTTATAAGAATATATATTTTATAAATATACAACATTTTTGGATACTTACAGAGTATTTTCTTTCACAGGAACCTGTAGAAAATTTTTGAAGGGATTTACTGTTGACCATATGAAAAGCATCCCTTTGAGATATTGGTGTTTGTTACTTTTCAATTTCATTGGTTCCTTGAAGACCATCTTTGCATAGGGACACTGCATAAGATGATCTTAGTTCCCTGTAGCTTAATTCTCATGGTAGGATTGGCATAAATAGAGCTTTTCTGAGAGAACAACTATAGCTAAATATGCAAATATATAATTTTCAGGATCAGGGCATTAATATGTATATTATATTGGTATTGGTATATTTGCAGTTTATTTTTAAAAGCAGCCAAAGGGATGAAAAAAAACACAATATAAAGTACCACTTAGGGCATCAGAAGCTCTCGGCTACCCTGAATAAATATGCTAGAATGCAACTGGTAATATTGGCACAATATGATCTACTTGGAAGTAGAATATTGTTGATTTTTTTTTTACTTTAGAACCATTCTTGAACCATATTTTCACTGTCTGAACAAGGAATAAGAAAAAAAAAAAAAGTGAAGGGTAGAAAGACTGTAAGGCAGAATATTGTAATTAATATTTACCGGCATAGTAGAAAACCAAAAACTACACAGACTGATATTTCCCAATTTCCCAATTTCTATATACTACATATCTCACTATTTTGTTATCTTTTTGAAGAAAATTCTGTGCAAAATGCAGGAAAAGGTGTTGAACTTTCCTTTCCTTGGCATAGTCAACCTTTCTGTACACCTGAAAATTCTTTATAATAGGACATTTAGAAGAATATTGAACTGCAGAATGAAGGCTTTTCCCTAGAAAACGTGATGTGTGCTTGAGTTATTATACTTAATTATTTACAGATGACAAGATAACGACTATGAACCGATAAGAAAGAAAAAACAAATTCAGAACAAAGATCAAAAGAGAATCATAACCGTGTTACTGTTACATAACCGTTTTCCAGTTGGACTGGAAAAATAGAAAGAGAAGCCATTGAATAATCCATTAGAATGCTTCCTGTGGAGTAATAGAATTTTAAGAGGGAAAGGACCAAAACTTCTGCACCTTCTTCGTGGGAAGATTTGATGAAATTGTCTAATTTATTACATTTGACTGCAGTTTTGACCAACTATTCTTTGGTCGAAGTACCCATCTTCAGTGAGAAAAATTGTAACAAAATTTAGTAATCCCTACAAAGAATTTATATGAGTGAAAACCAGAGATGCTCCAAATGCATCAAGAACATTGCAAAAATTAAGTGCATGTCACATCTGTAAGTGCTGTATGAATATCATATTGATAGTAAGCGATCTGGTAACTGTCTAAAAGGCAAGAATTGCCTAAACCCAGTATTTTAATTGAGAGTGCTGCTAAATTATTGATTTTTACCTCATCTAGAAACAGACTTCTGAAGAAAAAACACTTTCTGTTTTGTTTGCTTTTGTTTTCTTTTTCTCTGTGCTACTCATTGCTTTGTTGTATCTTTTACATTTAAGAACTTCAGGACACAGGCTGTTCAAATACACAGTGTTGTGTAAACTGGTGTTGTAAACCAGATGTTTGATGTCAGTAAATCAGCACTGTGTCAATAAAGTTCACCTTTGGATTGCCAATTAACTGAAGGTAATTAACATGTTAAAATAGTAGTCTGAATCTTCTTTTCGATGAGAAATATCTATAGTTTATTCTACTGATGAACCACACTGTTTATTCTAATTCAGTTCTTCTTTGAGTTAGTTTTTCATGAACACCCTGAAGAAATGCATCTGTTGTGCCTAACCCTTCCTAATAGTTTGAAAGAAGCCTTTGCTTCTTGTTTCCTACAGAAGTCCTGGATCCACAGTCTTCATAATGCTTATGGCAGCCAAATACAAGGATTGCTTGTCTGCCCAAATTCTATTGTATTACGATAGCAGAGATGTATGCATAGACAAACAATACTATTAAATCAAATTAGCCACAGTCAGTGCAATGTGTGGTGTGAATGTGATAAGACAGTGATAAAAGTACTTAATAACTGAATATATACTATCTTTCCACATGAGAATGAGCTATATAATTTTTATCACAATGAGAAGGTTATGGTTTTTTAACTGTAATGTTACAGACTAAAGAGTAACTTTTTTTAGTTGAATCAGAGCCTCTAGGTAACATTGCAAAATCTAAGTTATAAACCCACTGCAAGCTAAAGCAGATTCTCGGTTAAGATTCAGAACTGCTAAGTCCTGTACAACTGAGGCGTGGTTCAGTTCAGATTCAGAATACATCTAGCACCAAAATTGTAACAACAAAATCTATGCTATACTTAGAAGTGACTGTCATGAACATTCATAGAGACTTTGTTTTCGTGCTTAAAAAAATAAGTTATTAAATTGCTGCCTTAAACTTCTGAATGATTCAAAGAAATGATTGGGATTTAGAGCACTACCATATTTTCTGTCAGTTCATTTTACCTTCCTGCCTTTAAAATAGGAGTATTAGTGAGGTGTTGCCTATCTTGTCTTTCATTCGTGGCTCCTGTTATCAGTTCCTATGGCAGACACCTAGTGTATAAACCATCCACTCATGATTACTTGATGTACTCAAATTATTATTAAAACATTTAGAATATATAGTCTGAAATAGTAAGACTGATCTATTTAAACCTATTTAAGGGATTTATCCAAACAACTCTAATGTAAACTGTTACCAAGTGTCTAAATATCCTTACTGCATTGAGAACCTTTTATTATTGTCGTTGTTACCTTAAACCTAATTTCTGGTGATCAAGAGATGGTATTGTATATGTTATGTATTATCTTTGGACAAGACTTGAACCTTCTACATAGTTTCATTTCTGAAAACAGAAAGGTCCTAATGTTTGTTAAGGCACCATGAATAGGTATGTTATATATGCTCAACTGCAGTTGGAATTTTGATTTCCTATTACAGGCATAGCTGAACTCATATTCTTTTCATGTTTCTTAACGCTTTGGAGTAGATTTGTAAGACTTTGCCATGTAATATGTCATGTTCATGTGAAAGCACTTCAAATGATTCTTCAGAATTTCCACTGTCCTTATGCTCACTAATGTTTTTTTCTGATCATTCACAACTGTACAGCACTAGAGTCCAAAAATTATGTGCTCTAAATTCTCATACAAAAGTTGGAACCTTAATCCTTAAGTGTAGTCCCACACTGCTTTGCATTTCAGTAACTGATTAGACACATCAGAACCCTATTTCCAATATCCACTCAAATGTCCATCTAACTGCTAGGTGTTATTGATTTGACAGTTGTTTGTTCATGTCCCTGAACAATAAATTCATTCATCAAATATGTTAATAGAATTAAAATTATGATTTAAGAAAATTATAGATTTCCTTTTCTAATACAAAAATAATATAAATTTTGGCTTTAGTTGTGTTCATATGAAAAACATGGTGTACTGGTTAAGAGATTGTCAGCGTCAGCAAAGAATAAAAAAGTAGTGATTTTATCTTGGAAGAACTGATATTATCATTATGATATTTGACTAACATCAAATTGTGGTTTACCCAAAGTAGGAATTCTGAATAAAAGTAAGTTGTTGCCAGCTAGTCACACTTTCTTCCAGCTCAGGTATAAGTGGATACTAAAGCCACTTAGTCTCCCAAATTAATTTTATTATTCATACATGAATAAAAGAATCTAAATCATCAAAGCAAAACAAGCTTGACATTCTCTAAAGTCTGTTGAGAAGGGCTTATGGCATTGTCCAGGTCTAGAAGGAAAATCACTGCTTTGAGTTGGAGATGTCCTTTGAATTTCTGATAATTTTTCACCAGTTTTTTGCAGCATCAACATATTGTTTTCTAATACATCAAGGCTAGTTGCTTCTCTGTGTTCTTGAAGTTTATACTTCGTTGGTCTCTTATTTAACTGGGGGCACAATGGGTTAATGAAATGCTGAAGCATGAGGGAATTAATTCAGACAAAGTATTTCTGCATATCTAGGGGACAGTCTTAATTATATTCACCATCCGATTAGAGGATATTTCTAAACATGTGCAAAAACATCTCTTTTTTTTCTCCTTTAGGGTGAGTATTTTTTATAATAATTCAATATTTCGGATTTTTTTTTTTTTTAGGTGAATACATCTAGATTATTTATGTCTTCATTAATTTATTTCATATTGTAAATATTTGTACTTAGAATCCATCCCTGTTTTGAAGTGTTAAATATTAATTGTAATAAAGCATTTGCAAGGATATTTGGACTGAATTTATATGTTATTTATCTGTATTTTTGTAAGCCACTGCATTTCCGAAGGCTCTATGGTCTGTTAAATTTTCATTTTCCAATATTTATGTTGGAATTAATAATTGGAGTCCAATATCAAAGATAAATATATCCTGGGAAAGATTTCACGACATAAAATCCAACACAAAGAAAAACATTTCCACATGCTATACCCTTATTCACAGCTACTACTGTTTATTTCATAGTACGATTCCATATTGTCTCAGTTCTCTGCATTAGTGAGTGATGATACGCTTTGCGTCTTCGAACACCAAGGGATCTCTGTCACTAAGCCTTCAGAAGATGTGTTCCAAGTTCTAGCATATGAGACGTATTATCTCTCAACTGTAAAGTAAAAAAGAAAGAATGGGATGCATTGGCCTGGAATAAATCACATCCATCATTCATGGCCACCCTAAAAACTGTTGTTCAATATAAGAAAGGTAATTCTTGATTGTTCCATTAACTCCAGCAATTGGCAAGACATGGTAGACAGGCACAAAACAAACCATGTGGTCAATTAACACTGAATTTCAAAAAATCATTAGATTTTGTAACTAGATTCTGTAACATTTATACTGCACTCTGAGTTTCAAATATCAGATATAACAAGAGGCTTATAAAACAAAACATTGTAACCTGCTTAATAAAATATAAATGATAAAATTAGAAATTGAATTCCTAGAAAGATTAAAATTAAAAATCTGTGATAATATGGAATTTTAAATTTTGCTGAATTAAAATTTATATTAAATTTAAAGAATTGTAGATTACTTTTAACCATTTTTTGCAGCTTCTATACAGAGCTAACTCATACATGAGGAACTATGCAACCAAGGAGGTGTTTCTTACCATGAAAAGCTACCTCATTTGTTTAAGTTATGAGAAAGCATCTGTTAGCACAGTCGCAATCTTCATTTTTCAAGCTTACCAGCAAAAATCACTAAATCCTTTTAGGGATCTACTTCATTCATTACATCCATAGAAATTTTGCTCCAGTTTAACATTGTGAATTACTTTCCCACCTATTACTATTGATTACCGATAACCATTGTATAAGTACAGAATCTGAGAATATGGAAGGTGAGTATATGGTTTGTCAATATTCTTCCTCTGTGTTCATTAAGAACAGTGAGGTTCAAGAGGCAATAAGAGTGGGCATTATCATGAGAAGCTACGGTATGATGATGAGGTAAGTCTCTAAACTGGCCCTTGAACTTGGAGAGGCTGCAAGAGACAATAAAATTAATTGTTTATGTTCAGATGGAGTACATATTATCAGAAAGTGTATTTAAGTAGAAACTGTTGCCCATAGAAATCCTGTCTATTAAGAGGTTGGAATGTGAATACTAAAAAAAAAAAAAAANATGTCTAAATCACTTGAATCTCCATTCCCATGCCCTTCCTGGGAAATGGTACAGTAGCTTTAACGTCTTTGCTATAGCCATCACAAGGAAGTTACTGAGATTGACTTTTTTAGTGTATATTTCTCACCATCTTACCACAGACAGCATTGTAGTGGGTTTTATTTCAATTAATTGTTCATCTCACATTTAGACATCTGCATCTGAGCTGATCTACAAAGGATCTCTGTCTTAGAGAATAGTAGGCACTCATAGCATTTGATTATCTCACCTATTTTAAGATGAGATGAGCTAAACCTTAGAAGCCTCTCCACTGACTATAAAAGGAGTCAAGGGTAACTAATTGAACTATTGTCATCTGCAATACAGACATCTGTATTTCATCAGTTGATCCCTAGCCCTCAAACCTGGTTTTGCAGCAACGTGCAACTCTCACTGCATCTGAAATTAATGAAGTTTGTGTTTTGAGTAAATGAAGTTCTACAAAACTTGACATCCTTCAAAAAAAAAAAACCCCAGATCTTAGAAATCTCAAAATTTTCATAAGCTTCAGTCATTGGTATCTCTGTGCCTCAGCTCCCCACCTACTAAACAGGAACAATACCCTCTCACTTCACAGTAGTTTTGTGAAAGTAAATTAATTACAATCTCTGAAGCATTAGGTGTTACAATGATCACTGCCATCAAAAAACCCAATGAAGAAATTAATAATTCTGTCTCCCTAGCAGCATTTGAATAGTGGTCTAAGGCTTTGTGAATAATGATGAGAAAACAAAATAGTGAATAGCTGCTTATTTACTGAATACTATAAATCATGTGAGCTGATGCAAGGATCTCATGGACAAAACAGTACATGAACATCTAATTAAAAACTATATTATACTGCTTATGCATAAAAGCACAAATTAAGATTCCACAGATTATTTACATTCTAGCCTATTCTAACTTTTGAGTGCTTTGTTTTGCAGCTACAATGGTCTTTTACTGTAGTTTTTAACATGTATCATTGGGGGGTTGGAAGTGAAAAGCACTTTCACAATTTATTAATATTTTTGATATTGTTTTCACATGCCTGTAAATAAAGTTATATCCATCTAACCAGAAAGCACATTTGAAGCACAGTAAAAAAGAGTAATATAAGTGTTATATATGGTTGATTTCCTGACTGTGAAAGTAAATAAGCTTAGAAGCTACTTGCATTAACTTGTAAATTCAGGCACTCAGCCTAGACAGAAAAAAATGTGAAAAAACATAAAATACTTGCCCATTTGATAAATAACATCAGGAACAGGTGAAAACGCATGGCCTTATTTGTCTAACTGGGGAGGGGAACACAAAACACCAGAGTATAATCAGAAGCAATCATTTGTTGTTTGATGTTTGTCACCTGATTCTACTTACCATATTCCAAATATTTCAGTAGAATTTACTAAACTGCCAGTTAAATAGATCTTGGGAGATGAAATGTATCTACCAGAAAATAATTCTGAACAACAAATTACTTTTGCTCTCAGTCTTATACAGAATGTATTCTATTCCTCAAATTATACAAGGTCTCTGTGCTCTAGTACCTTATGTACCTCTTCCCACCATATCTGGGACGTATCTTTTCTAGAAACCACCAATACTCATATCTGAATAATCATTTCAAAGAATTCTTGATTCTTCTTATTATTATGAGATTATTTAACTGTCAAGATGACTCCCCCTCATATTGTCTTTGACTTGCATAAATAGAAACAGGACAATAGTAAAATAGGTTTTTATTTCCTTTTCTGTTTCGAGAAATCACTTTACTTCTGAGTAGATTGATCCATACTCAGAATATACTGTTGTGTTATCTTAATGGAAAGCTGTTTAATAACTCTGAAAGTAGTTCCTGTATTTTTTCTGTCTTTTATGTAGTTGCTGCCAAATGTTGCTAAAGGGCACCGTTCAAATGAAATTACAGTAGACTTCATGTTGTATATCTATTTATATCTGTGTTGACTGTGTGGCACACTGTAGTCTTTTACGTTTTGACAAATATTTTTGTCAGAAAAGAAGTAGAATATCTTTAAATGTTTGAAAACATTTCTGATACCAGAATGCAAATGCTTCCTTCTATGTACCTACTAAACTTCTCTCTAACCCTTCTCTTCTTTTTATTTTAAAGCAAATTGAAATTACAATAGCAAAACATGAGTCCGTGTCAGTCTGTGAAATCAATGCTGTTGTCTTCGACAATCTTCATCTTCCCAAAACCATTGCTAAGCAAATGAAGGCTAAGCAGAAAAAGCAGAAAGGATCCATTTCAAGGACTCCTTAATTCTTCTTGTCATATAAATATATATAAGTCCAATATTTCATCTGTAATTTCCATACTTTCTTCTTTGACACCTTTATAATATGTACCTTTCTTTGCATACTGTAGATCAAATTTAATATGGAAAATATTACATTGAAGACAGAATATTTTTTTACTCTGGTTTTATCAATTTGAATAGTTCTACCAGTTTTGAAAGAGCTGGAAAAAAAAAAAAAAAAAAAAAAAGGAAGAAGAGCAATAATCAGTAGTTAACAAAATTAGGAATAAATTATAGGTGAAAAAATAAACAACTACATGCAGTAATAAATAATACCCAGTGTAAGTTCAAAATGTCTGTAGGAAGCTTAAGGGTTTCTACAAGGTGTTTAACACAAAAAGCAAAAATAATTCAAAAAGCAAAAGTCACACTTGACTTACAGCTGAATATACTGCCCAGTGTTTATAGAGTTGTGGTCTTTCAGCTCCTATGAATCTTGAATTTACACAATGGCTCAGATTAGGTAGCAAAAAGATGTGATGATTTTCCTTGAAAAGAAGAGCTGTACATTCAAATTCCTGAATATTAAGAATAACCAAAACTCATTTTTCCTCTTTCCTTTGGGAACTCACTTGCCATTTAGCTCATACAAAAATAGATCCTGCAATTTTTTCCGTTAGTGCCTATCAGAAGCTAGAGATATATGTCCAAATTTAGTCAAAAGTCAGATTTGTGGGAACATTTCCCCTTCTCCTTTTCACTCTGCCTACAGTGAATCCAATGCTTAGGCATCTCCGTCTTTTCAGTTGAGAGTAAACGATCATGAATTCTACCTTTGCAGAGAAAAGCATAACTTTTAGATGTTTCAATGCTGTGTATCACAATGCTCATGTATATTTTTGGAACTTTACCATCACACGTTACATCAAAACACATTTAGAAGTAGTAAGTAACGTGCTTCCAGAAGTATTGATGCCATCCTCAATAAACATGCAGATTTACTGAATGTATGACTTTCCTTTTTGTGGGAAGTTAATTCCATATTCCTCTATGTATCCATTATTGTTCAAAAGTTACTTTCACCTATGGGAATCAGCTCAAGTTTTCCAACTACTTTAATGACAGTGAACAAGGCAGCATCTCTCAGACAGGATTAACAAAAATCAACCTTTTTATTTCTCATGACTGTAAGCACATCAAATAGTCTATTTTTTTTTTTTTTTTTAGGGGAAACCTCTCCATTCTTTAGGTTAAGGCTTTCTCTTAACATTAAAGGTAGCATTTTCAAAATAGAACATTTTTCACATTCTCAAAACTACAACTGGGATGTGAACGCCCACAATAAACTCTGTATTTACAGATACTTTCAAATATCAGCTAAAGTGTTTCTTCTAGGATTTCAGTGTTGAAACACTGACATTGAAGGTAAAAGTCAGATTTGTCCTTGCTGTCTCCAAGCATTCTGTTATCTAAGTACAAGCCAGATAAGATTGGCATTTTTAAGGTGGATATTTAATGGAATAATTCCTCATTTTTTTCCCTCAGGATAAATACTCATGGTGGTGCCTCACCAAGCTGTCACATGACCTGGATGAGAGCTGTATTAAAGGTGCAAAAGGGTGTCACTGGTGCAAAAACATCAAGTACAGGAGACACAAGACCAGCAGTGGAAAGAGCACTGTGTCACTTCACATCCTTGGCAGAGAGATGACTTTTAACACCCTAGGTAAGTCATGTCATTGCACATGTCATCAAGAGTCATAACAATGTGATATATTTAAGTGACAAACCTCCAACTCTTTACTGAGCATTTAAGGAGGGTGAATACAACTATGTCAGCAGGGAAAGTAGCTGTCATTCGACAAACTGATTTTCCTACCTGAAAAAGACATATGAAATGTGTCAAAATGAATGTTTGCTGCAGATAGCTTATAGCTCTCTGAGACAGGTATAAAATGTGACCATAGTATGCTGCAGCCTTCCTTCTTTTTACATCTCCACCCCTCAGAGCAGGGGTCACCTATCTTCCCCAGATGATACACCAACTTGTATTTTTCTTTCCTCAGTTAGAATTTAAACACACCTGTAACAAGTTAACAGGAGCTTGCAGAGGCTGACTGAGTCACAATACTCCTGATCTGATGATACATAAGTATTTTGTCTTTGTGTGAGGCAAGATCTCCTGGATCCCAATAATGTAGGTATTCAGGCAGATACTGTGTTTTCAGAGATGTTTACCTCATCTGTCATCCCCGTCCCAGCTGGCTGCTGCTTGCTTAGCTTCAGCAAGTGAGTGTAATGGCTTTGAGACCATGCTATCTGTGTATTTTAACTGTAAAATAAGATTTTCAAAGTATGGCAGGGATGTCTCAATTTTAACTAATTGGTAATGTTATTCAATAATTTTCTATAATACATGAAATACCTTCTTCCATAGACTAATCACTTCTACCTTAAGATATATAGATTGAGCCAGAAAAGCTCTCATAAAGAGACTTTTTTTTCTCCATACCAGAAGTACTACGACAAATGGTTTTGTAAAAAAATGACCACCTTTATATACATATTTCTATATATATCTTACACTTGTATTTCTATGTATAGCTTTGTATTTAATTACCGAACTGTGAACATAAAGGATACAATCTCAAATAAAATGTTTTACCTCTTTTATCTCCATATTTCAGTCAACTTGAAATATAATTCTAATGTTTTGCTTACAAACTAAGTAATATTATTCTATAAAGCACAATAAAAGCATGGACTAGCCACAACACTGCTAATGCAATCACTTGAAAAAGAACAGAGGTGAAGAATGGTTTGTGTCAGTACATCTCCTGTGAGACACCTAAGGAAGAGGAAAACCTAAAGAGAACCCCTTGCTGAAACAGTTTCAGATAATATTATTACTTGGCTTTTGATTTACAGCAAGATATTTTTCCTTGTTAGGACTTGGTAAGGTCTATAAGTGCACCCTCAAACCGTTCAAGTCCCTGAGCTGTTGTCAGAGTCTGTGGGAAGGAAGCGTTACCTCAGGGTAGAGGAATACTGATTTAGAGACTACTTGGACTAATTGGATTTGAGACCAAGTGGGCATATCTGAGTGTGGCTGAGGCAGCTGGCCATTGTCATTGCAAGGCCCCTGCCTATCATTTCTGAAGGGTCACAGTACCTGGGGAGATTCCTCAAGACTCGAGAAATGAAAGTATCACCCCCATCTTCAAGGACAATAAGAAGGATTAGGGGAATTACAAGAGTAACCTCAGTCTCTCAAAAGATTAATCCCAGAAAAATCCTCCTTTAAGTAATTTCTGATCAAATGAAGGACATGAAGGTGATTTGGAACAGAGAATATGGATTTACCCAGACCAAGTCAAGTCTGAAGCTATGTGGCAGTTCAATATGATGAGATGATTGTCTCAGTGGACAAGGGGAGAACAGTAGATACTCTTTATTCTGATTTAAGAAAGGTTTTGAGTGTGATCTCCCATAGTATTCTCATATCCAGACTAGTGAGCTGTGGACTGCAAGCTGGGTAGAAAAGCCAGGACTGCAAGCTCACTGGCCCACTGGGCCTAAAGATTTGTTACCCAGTTGGTGGCAAGTTAGTAGTGACAACCTTCAGACTAACATCTGTGCTAATGGTTTGTGGGCCATCAATGAGTCTGCAGATGATACTAAATTGGGGGTAGTAGCTGATACACTGGAGAGTATGGATGGTGTTCAAACAGGCTGGAGAAATGGGCAGAAAGAAACAAAGTTCAACAAAAGCAAATGCAAAGTCTTGCAGTTGGGACAGAATAATGCCATGCAAGAGAAAAGGCTGGGGACCCACCAGGTAGCAGCTTTGCAGGAGACAAGGCAGATTCCAGGTGAACAAGTTGAATGTAACTCAGTAGAGCACCTTTGCAGAGGACTATGAGATTATGTAGAAAATGAGGTGTGTGTGGGGGGAAAGATGTATTAAATGAAACATTTCAAATAAATGCTACATTTTGGACTAGTAAAATAAAATAGGCAAGGCTCCCATTTCTTTTTCAGAAATTTACCTGGATTAATTTGGAAAAATCAGTTTATGACGGTTTATGTGTACAAGGCAATATACAGCTCTACACTTTTAAAGTATTTAATCCAAAATAAATACATAAAATAATAGAACATAATTAAATTACACATCTGGCTGTATAAACAATGTATTTGGGACTTTTCAGAAAAAAATAATATATTACTCTAACCAAGTAATTTAAGAGCAGAATCCACAGTAATTATGTTAGTCCTCAGTGGAATTTATTTTTCGACCTTAAAGAAGAAACACTAACAGAGGATGATTTTTTGTAAATAAAACTAACCAAAGAGACAATCCAAAGAAGGCAGTAATATATTGTTCTAGGATGCTACCACTTTGATATAAAGGAATAAATTTATCTTACAAACTTGGAGGAATTCAGCCTGAAAATATGTATCATGATCTGGATTAGGGCTCATGGTTTCTGGATTAATGTCAAAATTCCTATTAACATGGTGTTTTTCTGAATCACACATTTTCAAGTAAGAATTCATTATTCAAGTTAATTGTAAAAGAAGGGATGTTACCACTAGATTAACCCCTCCAGCAGTACAGGTGTGAGATTATTGTTAAAAGTAGCATCCTTTCACCTTGTTATAATATTTTGGAGACTGTTATCTGTGGTTAGCTTATAAATCTAAATCTTTATGAGAATTTGACTCATAGTTAGTATCAGTCCAATATGTTAGCTATTGTTTACAAGCTAATAGAACAGACAATAGGATCGTATAATACAACCATTTCAAAGACTATGAGGGGGTTGTCTTTTTTCTTTCTTTGTGATTGTATAGGGTTTTTTGTTTGTCTGGTTTTTTTNTACGTAGGCTTCACACTAATTTAGTGTGAGGTTAATTTGGTGGAAATGCTGAAACACCCTCTTCTAAATGAGAATACATAGAAATCAGATATGTTTAAGAACTTTGTAGCCCAGGAAGAGCAAAGATGAAGGCAGAGATGAATATAACTTTTTAGTAATGTTGTCAAGGGGTAAGAGAATGCTAAATTAGTAAATTGAGATTCTTGTGCTAAGGAATGATTTATTGTTGAAAAGGCATGTTTGACACACTATAAAGTAGTAAATGATCAATATTAACTCTACCAAGCAATAGGATTAACTACAAAAATATGTGAATGGTAATTATGTGCATATACATGTACAAGTTGGGGGAATTAAAATATGTGGATAAGATATATGACTATCAATATGGCTATCTTCTTTTTATTTAGCCTTATGCGGCCTCAGTCAGCTTGGTCAGTTAAGTTTTAGCGTAAACAAAGGCTACTGTAATTTACATTTGCAATTTCCTTGTAAATTTACAGGTAAAATGCCATAGAAAAGGTGGAGGAGCAAAAGAAGGCTGTAGGAAACGTGATTCAGAAGATATTTCAAGGCCCATTGTTGCATTATTGCAATCTAGAGACTATCAGCCTGAGCACTGTAATGACTTCAAATACTGCAGATATTGTTTATTGCAGTTTATACATAGCAGTGGTTATCTATTTTAACAAGTGGTACCGTATTTATCACTTTTTGTCTTTCTTGAAAATTGCTAGATACTGTATCACTAAAAATTAAAAAAACCAATAAAAAAACCTCAGCATATGAAGTATGTTTGCCATGCAGGATCGATGGATCCTTTTATAATTTATTACAAAAAGCACCAGTAATAATGGGTAATTAACCAACTTGTGTATAGTGAGCCTGGAACCTGTTAGGGAAGTTAGGATAAATGTTCCATATGCCATATAGCTGTGATTCCTTCACAGCCCCTCTTCACGAGGGGCTTTTTACAAAAACCATAATTTTAATTTCCTAAGACTTATACAACTTTTTTTGTTGTGAAGACTGACTCAGGGGACCCTTTATAAAAGGGTGTAGTAAAATTACTGAAATAGTCCCTGATTTGTATTGCTGAAAGGGCCATGATGACGTTCTTGAAAAGTGTGCGTACCCTGGGAATTCCTGGGGAGTGTTCAGAATTTAAGTTTTGTGTTATTTTTGTTTTGTTTTTGTTTTTTTTTCTCCTATCTCTTCATATATTTTCTATAAGTGATCATTTCCTGAAAGGTGGTAACTGAATACAAAAGTGTATTGCATGGTTAATGTATTTTTTTTTATTATTTTTCTGCCTCAGGGGCACACAAATCTCTTAGCAACTTCATGGGTTTAATCTGAACTAGGATGGTCTGCCTGGTATAAACAAGTTCACGCCAGATGTTGTTGCTTTATTAAAGATCTTCTTACACACATGGAATTGTATAAGAAAGACAAACCAGAGGTCACAAACTGCATGTTTCCTAAATATTTCACAAAGATATTTCTAGCTGATTATCACTTTTAAAGTAGATGGGGACATTTGAAATATTTGACTTTTTTCAATATTTGTAGTATTTTTTTGGTATTTGGTCTATAAAACAAGAATTTCCTTTTCTAAGAAATGTCTCCAGACACTTCTTGTTTCAAAGGGGAATGACCAATGCTTGTTATCCCTGGATGGAATTCCCAAATTTCTTGTTGAAACATCTGTATTCAGGCAAAGATGGTTCCTCTGAGAGGAAGACTTTGCAGGTGCTGTTATAGGATTTCCTGGAGATAGAATGTATACAGTCTGAGTGACAAAGAGCTATGAAAAAGAGATACGACAGGATAAATCCACAGGTGGTGTTCTATCCAAAAAGAAAATGGATGGAAAATTTCCCCTTCAGAGGTACTATGCACTCTCGCTGAGCTACTGATTCTAATTATGTTTTAATTCTTATTATAAATACTTTCATGGAAGAGTATTTTTAATTCACTTTTTACTCTGTGCATAAGGAAACTAAAATATAAGCCCATAACAATGAAACTATAAGCTATCCTGCCTACTAACCTGCTTCAGTTTCTGTAGTACGTGTACGTGTCAGTTGGATAGAGTGAACAAGAAATGTCCTGCAAGGCCACTGTTGTAAAACCTGTTAAGATTCATGGTAACTTTCAGCTTGCTTTGGAAGTTTGTTTTTAAATTATACACTAAGCCAAGTGTCATACTATGGTAACTTCCCAGAGCCTGAGCTACCCAGAACAAAAAAACTGTATGGAAACTTGACTTAGTGCTAAACATGGAGCATTTGAAGAAATGTATAATAAACCAATCAAGTGTGTTGCTTGACATGGATAGTATCGTCACTCTTTCAAAAAGAACCCATATAAATAGTGTATAAAGAAACAATTTTTTTCTTAGCAGTAAAAACAAAGGCAAAATCTAGTCTGGCTGAGCTTTGGAAGATAAATTCAGATACCTTGAATGAGAAAGCCAGCTACTATGGATCCAAGATAGTTTGTAGTTCTTCAACTCAAAAAATTAATTGCAAGGATCTCATTGTAAACTCCTCCTGCAAATAGTCTCAACTGAGAAAGGTGGGTGATATACAGGTCTGAGGGGTGTTTTCAATTTTCAGACAAAGTTTTGGGTTCAGACAAAGTTTAGATTGCAGACTGGCAAAAGGAGTTCACGCTTGTAGTTTACGTAGTGGGACCTTGAGATGTAAAGCAGGATATTTGCAAATACATCCCTACACACAGTAATTTGTACTGCTTAGGATTTTTATTGATAACTTACATGATCCAATAATCATTGACTAGCTCTAGAAGGCCACATCAGATTTGAGAACTATTGGCTCATTAAATTGAAGAACATTTCATATATCTGTCTTATGCCCCATGGTAAGAATCATTTTCCAAGGCTCACGACCTTACACTTCTTCCTTTGAACCAGGTGCAATTAAAATTTGGAAGTTTCATTTTCTGTATTTGCTTCCAGCTTAAAGATTTAACTTTGATCAGAACTCTTTTCAATCTCTTAGGAAGGAAAGTGGAGGACTTTCACGTAGTTTTAAGTACTGCCTATGACAGAAAATATTTTTTAATTCTGGAAACAAAATATACTCTTTTAAAGGAAGACATATATTTCTTCAAAGTCACAAATTGTCTCTCACTGAGGGAAGGAATACTGGTTTCATATATTCAAAATCACTCACATAGGGGTGAAAAATGAGCCACCTTAGTTGACTGACAGATTGCCTTTAAACAGAAGAGAATTAAGGAGAGAGATGTTCTTTACATGTTGTCTTTAGTTTGCTCCTTGAAAAACACCATAAGCAACTATGAAAAGCCTGCCAAATACATTGAACACATAGATTTTACTTCATTACAAATTGACTTTTTTATGATTTTATTTACATGATACGGAATTTATGTCTGTCCACTTCATTCAAATCCCCTGCATTTCTGCAGTCCTTTTGAAGACAACACAGGGAAAGTAGATTTGGACTGGACACCTTTATACTTGAATACACTGACTGTGCACCACTCCAAAAGACAGACTTTTGTAGTTGTAACACTGTAATATATTCTAGTATAAGTATTGTGTAATAGGTATGAAACTATATTTGAGATCATTTAAGGCAAGAAAAGTAGAATAATGCACACGTGTGCATTTTCTTCCTATCTTCAAATTTATAAAACACTGCACTGGCTGATAGTTTCTTGTCAAGAAATTTGACTGAATTTAAAGGCTCTCATTAATCTTTTATTTTATTGGAAGCATATTAAAGAATATGCTATACATCATGTACAATATATTTCTTCATTATTGTTATATAGTATCCCGTCTCCCATACAATGCATACTGAACAACTATTGATCTTAAACTTTATATATCTTCTCATACTTGACAATTTTCTTCCAAGAGGTTCCATTACTGACCCTGTTAGGTGAAAAAAGAATCAGCATAATGCAGTTCATATTTGAAAATCATGCGTGGTGAAATGGAGTTGTCATTTTGCTATTTTAATTATTCTTCACTACTGGAAGATTAGAGAAAAAAATATCTGTGTTCTCTGTTAGCCTGATGCACAAGAATATGCTACTGATTCAGGATCTGATCCGACTGTCTTTAAACTGGGTGTACAAACAATCTCTGATTTCAAGTTGGATTGACCCAGTATTTGCAATGTGAAACTGTGGATGTAATCATTCCAAGCTAAAGTAAATGGAAATCTTTACTGTTTAAATCTGATTTAACTTAGATACATTTTTTGTTCCCCTCAAAAATGGGCAGCACTATTACTGTTGTCAAAGCTTTGTATTAATTTAACAGGAAAGGTTTTAGATAATATATTGTTACTAAGTATATATAGGGGAAAAAAGTAAAATAAAATAGTTAAATGAAATTAGTTAGGAGTAGGGATGCTATATGATTTTAAGGAGATTCCTCTTACAGTTTCACTCAACATCAAACTCAATGTCTTGTCAAAAGATTTCAGGCAACCTATACCAGAAGAGATCATCAAATGATTGTGGACCTTAGAAATATCGTAGCTGCTGCTAGTGTCAAAATTTTAGGATTAAACCCTTGTCCTGGTTTCAGCTGGAATAGAGTTAATTCTCTTTCTAGTAGCTGCTGTGTTTTGGATTTAGTATGAAAATAATGTTGAAAACATATGTTGTTTTAGTTGTTGCTAAGTGATGTTTACATTAGTCAAGGACTTTTTCAGCTTCCCATAGAAGCTGAGAGGGAGCATAGACAGGACAAGCTGGCCGAACGAATGTTCCATACCGTAGATGTAATGCTCAGTATATAAATGGGGGTTGGCTGGGGGGCAGGAATCTGCCATTACTGCTTGGGACAGCGTAGGCAATCTATCATTGGGTGGCAAGAGCAACTTGTGTTGTATCACTTTATTTCATATATTCTTCTACTTTTATTATTATTTATATTATTTAACTGTTGTATTAAACTGCCTTTATCTCAACCCACAAGGTTGGGTTTTTTGTTTCTTATCTCCCATCCTTCTCCCTACCCTATGGGGTGGGGGGAAGGTGAGCGAGCAGCTGCATGGTCCTAGTTGCTGGCTGGGGTTAAACTACATCAACCATACATGTACGATGCAGGAGAATTATGGGTTATTTTGAATTATTTTTTTTTTTTTTTCCTTTCCCATAAATTCTGATCTTTATTTTTTGATGGACTTTCTTCCAAGCCTATGTAGCTAATGGAGTTTTATTCATTAGAAACAATTTAGTCCCAAAATCCCCAACTTGATTTATAAAGAAATACTTAAGAAATAACTAATCTAAGTAATGTGGTTTCATGATTTTTTTAACAAATTTGTTCCTCCCGGTTTTGTACAGGTCACTAATAAAATATTAAGTCTTGACTCTAGCCATGGAAATCAATCTGAAGGGAAAAAAAAGCTGCAAATCCAGACCATTTATATTTTGCTATTAAACTTTTTGAGTTGTAAAAGAGTTACTAGATAATTTATTGTGGAGTAACTGAAACTGGAAAAGGCAATAAGCAGAATGAATTATTCATTTGTAAGTTTATGATAAAGCAGCTACATTTCAGCTGCTTTTCTGTACTAAGTTGATACTGACTTACTGACTTAATGTATTATCAGTACTAAATGTTGGTATATGGAGATCAGTCATCTGAAAAATAATGTATCTATTGTGATCAATGAGAATGTCATTGATTATTGTAAACATAGGACAAATTATGCTTACTAGTCGTCCGTTCCACACTCTAAATGTTCTGGTACTCAGCTGTACCTCATCATTAGAAGGCAGATTAGCTTAACAGAAAATATATTAATCATTCCACTCTAACTCCGCCATCACTAAAGTAATTTAAAGGGACCAAAAAATCTGTATCATACTTGCTAGATAAATGATAATAAAATATCAGAAGCTTTAATTTTTTTTTTTTTAGGGAAAATACACATACATTCAGGCACATACAAATAAATTAAAAATATATATACATACATAAGTGTGTTGGCAGTAGTACATGGTAATACCTATTTTTCAGTTAACAGTTGATTTCTGAGTGTACGCTATTTCTTAAAAAATTAAACGTAGTAAGATTGAGTAGTTAACAAAAAGCAGCAGTCTTAAAATAGCTTAATAGCCACAGGAATCCAATAACACAGAGGATAACTGACCACATACTCTTCCTTCCTGTGTCCTTGCACATTCCATAATAACATTATGCAGTTGTTCATTCAAACAGTCTATGCAAACTAAAACATAATCAAAGTTTGGTAAAGATATTATTGTCTGTCTTGGGAATTTATAGAAATGCGCTCTATGCCAGTATTAAACAGTACATTGCTCAGTTCCTCAAACCCAAATCCACTGAGCTTCTGAAATTAATCAGCCTGAAAGCTAAATGAATCCCTTGGTTTGATTCTTTCCGTGTTGAAGATCCTTGATTTGATTCATGTCAGATTTTCATTTAATGGTTTGAAGGAATAAAAGAGGGAGATGCACCAGACAATGGATATCATTCATTGCACTGACAAATTTAATTCCTGAAATAAATGAATAGCTTTTACATTGAACCTTGAAGCACCTAGCTGTATTTTGACTTTGTATTGCCCTCCTGATGTTTAACAATTAAATCTTTCTGTCTTTCTTATGTGGCTCACATTTTAAGATAAAAATAGTATGACTGATATTACACTGTACCCCTTGTTTATTTTTTTCTTCTTTTGCTATCTTCTGTTAGTTTCATAATGGCTGTTCTAGAAGTGTTTTATTTTGCATTTGTTAATCAAACATTAGAATGCAGCACAAGTATCATAAACAAAAAATTAATTACTCTGTACATTTTATCTCCTTTCAGGAGTGTTTTTGTTATGTAAAATGCTCAATTACATTTGCACTTTTTAAAGAATGCTCAGCTATTGTGTAGCAATTCTTTGGTTGTTTAGTGATATAATTTCCTAACAGCTAATAAAGGGACATTGAACAACTGAACCAGGCACTCAATTTAGATAGGAACATCCCAATTATTTTCACTTTTTTGGCAGGTAGGCATCTGTGTAGGCTGGTTGTTGCCTTCTGGCTTTGATAATATTTGTTTAAAACCTTTGTTAGTCTCTCCCTTTCCTGGTAGTCCGTTGTCTTTTTCTTTTTCTTCCCACTCATCTGTGATGAGCTTCACTGATGTACACAAAGCCTGTTAAAATCCATGCTTAAAAGAGGAAAAAAAAATAAAAAGGTTTATTTTATTAGTGTATCTCACATTTCTGTTTGTTATCCTTTACTGATTTCTATTCAAATACTATGGCTTGTCTAAATATCTTATCCAAATCGGTGTAACAGGCTACTCTTGTTTAGGTCTTTGCTCTCACTTTTGCAATTTCTCTCGTTTCACAGAATCAGGGAATCTTTAGAGTTGGAAGGGACCTCTAGAGATCATCTAGTCCAACTCCCCTACTAAAGCAGGATTGCCTAGAGCACATCACTCAGGAATGCATCCAGGGGGGTCTTGGAAATCTCCAGAGAAGGGGACTCCACAACCTCCCTGGGCAGCCTGTTCCAGTGCTCTGTCACCCTCACCGTAAAGAAGTTCTTCCGTGTATTTGAACGGAACTTCCTGTGTTCTAACTTGTGTCCATTGCCCCTCGTCCTGTCACTGGGAACCACTGAAAAGAGCCTGGCTCCATCCTCCTTCAACCCACCCTTTACATACTTGTAAACATTAATTGGGTCTCCCCTCAACCTTCTCTTCTCCAAGCTAAAGAGTCCCAGCTCCTTCAGCCTTTCCTCATAAGGGAGATGCTCCGGTACCTCAGTCATCCTAGTTGCCCTTCGCTGGACTCGCTCCAGCAGTTTCCTGTCCCTCTTGAACTGGGGAACCCAGAACTGGACACAGTATTCCAGTTGTGGCCTCACCAGTGCAGAGTAGAGGGGGAG
>VXBH01007986.1:4204-17387 GCA_013400035.1 Rynchops niger
ACACACACACCCCCCCCAAGCTGGGGGACACACCATGAGCCGGGGACGGTGGCCTTGTCCCCAGCTGCCTGGCCGTGCCCGGGCAGGACCTGACCCAAATTCACCTCCCCGCGTTGGTTTGCTGCGGTTGGGGCTGTTTTGTTTCGTTTTGTCAACCTCCTCCCTGCCTTCCCCTGCCCGCCGGGGCGCGGGGACGGTTAAAGGTGGCGACGGGGTGCCCCGTGTCGTCCCGCTGGCTCTCCCTGTGTCCCCCCCCGCCCNGGGCTCCTTGGGGATCACGAGGGCTTCGCCGCCCTGAGCCTGTTTCTCCCCCCTCCCTGGGACAGGAGACCCCATGGATGACGTCCGTCCCCTCTTCAGCACCTTCAAACCCATCGGTGAGGACAACAAAGCCAGCGCCAAGCCAGGACCTAACACAACCCTGGTCCAGCCCCAGGGACACCACGACGCAGACGGCAGGGTAGGATGGGGGGCTGTGAAGGGTCCGTTCCCCCCCCAGCTCGCTGTCCCCATGTCCCCGAGCTCACACACCTGCGGGGACCGCGTCCTCCTGGGCTGCATCAGGAGCCACAGGCTGGGAGTGGAGCATCCTCGGGGCACGTCCTCACCCGCAACCCTCCACCGCTCCCCCCTTGCCTCCAGGTCCCCCCAGGCTCCTGGCCGTCCCCACCAGGCTGGTCCCCAGCAGAGGGGGACCTGCAGCCGGAGCTAGTGGCCCTGCGTGCCCAGACGAGGTTGTGGTTCGAGCAGACACAAGCCAAGAGGCTGGGGGCCGCGGGTGAGCTCCCAGCCTGGTTCCATGGCTTCATCAGCCGGAGGTGAGTGCGAGGCAGGGGCTGAAGCCGGGGACAGGGTGGCCCCTGCAGCACAGGGAGCTGGAAATGGGGAGCCGGAGCCCTAGATGCCACGAAGCGGGGTGACGGCGAGCAGCTCCGGGCCTCTTCCCGCAGGGAGACGGAGCAGTTGCTGCAGGATCAGCCCCCCGGCTGCTTCCTGGTCCGCTTCAGCGAGAGCACCGTGGGCTTCGTCCTGTCCTACAGGTGAGGGACCCCCAGGCCCGTCGCCGGCTCGGGCCCCTGCCCGCTGTGCCCACCCCGTCCCCTCTCCCCGCAGGGGCAGGGAGCGCTGCCGGCACTTCGTCCTGGACCAGTGGCCGGACGGGCGGTACGTGATCCTGGGGGAGCGGAGCGCCCACGCCGAGCTGGCCGACCTGCTGCGGCACTACGCCGCAGCCCCCCTCACCCCCTACCACGAGTTCCTGACGGTGCCGCGCAGAAGGGTGAGGATCCTGCCCCTCGTTTGTCCCCACAGCCGAAAAAGTGGGGTCATTCCTGCTGTACGGATCCGGGGAGGAGTGAAGGGGGCGGGGGGTGTGGATTTTCCCAGGCTGGGGAATTCCAAGCATCACGAGAGCCGGGGTTGGAAGCGCAGCCACCCCGCAGCATCCCAGTGGGAACAAGGAGCCAAACCCAGCCCCGAGGTGGGATCAGCCCCCGGCTTGTCCTGCCCCACACACCCACCCCAGCCCCCCTCTCCTCTCGCTGCAGGAGGATGAGCCCCAAGGAGGGACGCGGACCCCCGCTGGCGGCGATGCCGCGCGTTCCCCATCGAGCGAAGCACCAGGAAACCCCCCGGTGTACGGCGCTGTGTCCAGGGCGCCCCTGGGAGCCAGGCAGGCGGGAAAAGGGGGCTCCTCCAGGGAGGTAAAAGCAGGGAAAAGGGGATGGAGACACTTTCCCAAAGAGAGAAACCGCAGCTGGATCAAAGCTCTTGCGAGGCAGAGGGATGCAGCTGGGATGGGGACGCACCTGGGATGGGGATGCAGCCGGGAGAGGGGACACAGTTGGGATGGGGACACACCTGGGATGAGGGGGGCACCTAGGATAGGGGACACAACCAGGGTAGGGAGGGACCTGGGATGGGGGATGAAGCTGGGAGAGGGGGGATGCAGCCGGGAGAGGGGGACGCAGCCCCCATGGATCCACACCAGCCCCGCTTCCAGCCCTCACCTCCGTCCTGTCCCATCTCCTCCCCAGGCTCCCAGCGCCCCCCCGCCGCCCCCAGCCAAGGCCGGCTCCTCGGCAGCGGCTCAGGGGCCGTACAGCCCCGGCGGCAGCGGAGCAGCTCCCGAAGGTCCCCTCGCTCAAGTGCGCAAAGAAGCCGCCCTCCCCGAGCCGCCCGAGGCCAAGTACCAGCAGCTCATGTGTTTCCACACCTACGCCGAGCCCCACGAGGGCGTCACCCCCAGTCCCTCCACCAACCGCCAGCTGGAAGAGCCCATCCCCTTCTATGCCATGGGACGGGGCTCCAGCCCCGGCGCCAGGCCCGAGGAGAACATCTACTCCGAGGTGGCACTAGCCCAGCAGGATCCGCCCGCTCCCTTCCCCAGGGGGACCCGAGGCGCCTTCTCCACGCTGCCCCCCAAATCCCACACCCACCGCCAGCTCTTCCGCAGCGCGTCCAGCCAGGCTTCCAAGAGGCGGCAGCTCCCGGCAGCTCCCACCGCAGCCGGGAAGGAGAGAGGAGCCTCCAGCCCGGCTGCGGAGGTAAAGGCGCTCTTTGCTCTAGAGTTCGGTCCCAACGAGAGCTTCCTGAAGGGGCTGGTGGGTCGGGGTCTGCCCCACACCGGGGTGATGCGGGGGGAGAAGGGTGTCTCTTGCCCAGCGGCGTCTCTTGCGGAGGGCTGAAGGACCAACTGTCAACCATGGCCCGGCTTTCAGCTCAAACCTCCACCCGGCAAGGCAGGATCTCAGGGCCCTTTCCCTTCACCTCTCCCCAGGGAATGGCGTTCGATGATCCCGTTTACGGCCAGAGGACGAGCGCTGCAAAGCGAACCGCGGCCGGGCAGGAGGGACCCGAGAACATTTACGAGCAGCTTTCCGGACACCGGCTCTAACGCAGGTAGGTCTCAGACAAGACCCACGTCCCAGCCAGAAGGAACCTCTCGGGCTCCCTCCACCACCAAAGGAAGCCCTTGGACCTGGGAGGAGAAGTCCAGTGCCACCATTAGCCTCTCTGCAACCAGTGCCCCAGCCGTACCAGCGATGCCAGTGCGCTCCGCACTGGGATTCCCACGCCTTTCCCACCAGGGCAGCCTGCTTCCCAAGCCCTGCGAGACAGTTAAGCAGGGGAAGGCATTTAATTTATCTTTGAACACATTCAGAAAGAGCTTTCTATTAATAGAATGAGGGTGGAGAAGGCCATTACAGTAAAAACAGAGACAGCTTTCGGGCACGGCCAGCGCATCCAGAGTCAGATATTAAATTGGCCACAAGCCGGAGCGACACGGCAGCCACACCAACCACCCCGAGCCTGGTGGCGACACCTCCAAGCCCTGCCTGTTTCCTCAGCCACAAAACACGGGGTAGCACCAAATCTGAGGACGGAATTGAGCTGCCGGGTCGGTGACAGTGACCCCGGAGCTGCCCTGTGGCGTGCGAAACCCTGGCTTCATTCTGTCCGAAACAACGACGAGCCAACGTCATCCTCGCAGCAGCTGCGGCCAGCCTGAAACGGAGCAGAAAGTGCCCGGGGGCAGCCAAAGCCCCACGCTCAGAGGCGTCAGAGCATCAAGACGGGGAGGGAAAAGCAGGGCTGCGGGGTTGGAGTTGGTTTGGTTTTGGTTTTTTTTTTGGTTTTGTTTTTTTTTTCTTCTGAGAGGTAAAAGAAAATCGCTTTCTCTTTTCACAAGCCTGCATTTTGTAGCTCTTCCATGGCTAAAAGCAGAGCGCCAGTCAGTCCCGATTCCCATCCTCGTAACTCCCCTCTAGCGCTAAAGATGAGCCATTACACACCGGAATGGAAATAGAAAAAGGGAACCCCTGAGCTTCAGCCCCTCGGCTCGCTCCAGGACCACACAACCCGAATCTGTCTCCGCAGCCCCGGCGCCGCTGCTGACGAGAGCCGCTTCGCCGTGCTCCGAGCGGGAACGCCGAGGGCTCGGCCTTTTAAAGGGCCGAATCCAAGGCGAGGAGCGCAGACCCCAGCGCCAGCAAAACTCCCTCCGGCAAGCGTTTCATCACCCGCCGCGCAACGGCTCCGCGAAGGAACCCAGGGAAGCGACCCCGAAAACGCGGGCCGCCACGAAGCCTTCAGCCTTACTGGTGGGGAGAAGGAAAAGCAACGCCTCGAGCAAGGAGTCGAGCGGTTCGGGCTGGAAACGGGTGTGGTTCGGTTCGTTTAAAAGTTTATTCCTTTTATCAAATCTCTTCTCAGAGGATTTCACTGTACATATAAGATATGAATAAATTACTCAACAGTAACTTTATTCTGGTCATTCAAATACTCAAAGTGGGCTCTGCAAAGTACTAAAACATCCAGGGAACTAAACTAGAAATCAGATTGGTTTAAAATATTCTAAGAAAAGACTTCATTCATGGGGGTTTGCTTGCTTGTTTTTAACAGGTAACATGGGAGAAAAACAACCTCTCGGGAGTTTTTCCTAAATGGAATAACAAATATTAGCTGTTTTAGCCGCGGTTACGACAAATATAACCCTTAGTGGTGGGAATGTGAGTTAAATAACCAGACCAGCTCTCTGTTCCCTTCGGCATCGCACGCTTTAGTGAAGGACAAACTAAGTGAGGCCACAGAGATTTGGCTGAAGATACGCGGATCTGGCCAGCAAGGCTGCACATGATTTGCAGTCGTATCACCTAAGACCTTAAAATAAAAGCAAGATTTCACTTTAAAAAGTTAAGGCCGGACACAGTCTCCTCTTCCCAGCCAGGAGGGTAAAGTTAACACTTAATTGAAACAGGATTGATACAAACAAGCTGGGAAAAAAAAAAAAAACAACCCAAAAACAAAACAAAGTTGGCAGCTTTCATCTGTGTCTGCTCAGAGGAAATACTGCGGCTTCACTTGCCGGCTGCACCCACACCGTGCGACGCTGGGAACACTGGGTTCGACAAGTCTGGCGAGGAGCCGGGTACAGCGCTGTAGGCCTTGGGTCAGGGCGGGGAGGAGGAGGAGGAGGAGGAAGAGGCAAAAAAAAAAAAAAACCAAACCAAAAAAACCCACAAACATACGTACACACACGGAGCACGGTTATCCAAAAGCCCTCAGCAGCGCCGCGTGCGGGGCGAGGGATCCTCGCTGCTTTTTGTGCGTTCCACACTCAGGGCGTTTTCACCTCTATTGCAAGCTCCGACCTGTAAAGGAGTTTCCCCTGGGCACGGTTCGAGACATACAGGCTGGCGGAGCTGAGAACAAAAACACTAACTTAGCCACACTTTAAAAAAAAAAAAGAATTAAAAAAAAAAAAACCAACCATAATAATTCGAAGTCATTCCCATGAGAGGAGCGCTGGATTTACTCAGCCGTGAGTAAGCAGCCATGAGGACGTCTCAAATAAAAGGATTTTAAAAACAAAAATAAAAATAACCAACGAAACAAACAAACCCACAAAAAAAGCCAAGGCTCGCTCTTGAAACTCACTGTCCTTTTCGAAAGAAAAATTACACTCTCAACGCACAGCGAGTCCAAGGAAGGAGCAAAGCGGGAACTGGACGTTTATGGAGACTCTGCCTAAGGCTCCAGCGGCGAGGCTACGTCGAAGGAGGAGTAGCCCCCGTACCGACAGGACAGAAGCTCCGAGCCTTGGACCAGGCACCTTTCCTGCGGCTGCCTTGGGACTCTCAGCAGTCGGCTGACACAGACTTGATTTGAACCTTCCATACAATCTTTTGTAAGAGGGAGGGGAAAGATTACAGGTGGAGTTTCAGGACCGGCTTGCATTAAACCTTTCTCCTGACAGGCAGGGGGAGCGCGGTATCCTCCCACCCGCCGAGCAGACCACGTTCTACACGGGGGCCCGCTTGATCTCCAGAAGGCCAGGAGAAGTCTGACACAGTAGGTCACCTGGGACGAGAGCCAAAAAGCGGGACAGTGGTGTTAGAATCCGTATTTGGCTTGAGTCTGGCGTCGGCTGAGCTTGTTTTCAGACCACGTGTTTTTCAGTTCCAGTTCTCTCTCCTTCGCCTGCAGAAATCGAGAGGATTAACATCAGCATTGCTGCTGACTGACTCAGCGGTATTTCACCCTCCTCTGCCCCTGCTGACGGCGATTACAGAGCACTTCAGCGAGAAAGCCTCCTTCCAGGAGGTAGCACAATTATCTTGACAGAGGCCTGAATTAATTGGGGCGCCCAGGCTTTTCATTCATGCTGAGAGGCAGCTTCTCTCGTGGGCCCGTCTCAGCAGTCGCTCACCAACCGCCCGGCAGCGGTGCGGAATTGAGACAGGAAGCCGAGAGTCTCGGAACACACACAACCACGTACGCACGGGAGCTGGGCCGGGGGGGGGAAGTGTGAAGCAAAGCAAAAAGCAAGCTAAAAGCTCAGTGCCGTGACACCCTCAGGGCCAAGGTGCTCTGCTAGAAGGCTGGCTGGGCCAGCGGTGGCCAGGACATCCCACAGCATGGCCACCTTCGTCCCCTGAGTGTCCGGGGTGCTCACTCAGGGACAGCCCCTGGTCCCCAGCTGCTGAAAGAGCAGCTCCACCAGCTCCGGCCAGTGCTGCCCAGCATAAAATCTTGTCATTCTGCCTGGAGACTGGTTTCCACGCTAGAGGGAGGCCACTCACCTGATGGATCAGGTAGGTGATCTGATGTTTTCTCCTTTGCTGTCCCGTGGGCTGATCTCCTTTTTTCTAGAAAGCAAAAGCAGGTGACCTGTTACGCCTGGAAAGATACTGACTCAGACAGCGAAAGAAGAGCTTGCACAAAGCCATTTCAAGAAGGATTTGTTTCATATTAAACATCTCTGGGCAGATTCCTTAGGCTGAAGCAGTTCCTGGCTGGTCTTTACCACCTGCACGCTGGGATTGTGTTTTGAGAAGCTCTACTGGTCTCTCATGTGTAATTATTTACGCAACACAAAGGTTCCTGTTCCCCCACCCTGGTGACTGCACCTAATGCAGCTCCAGCTGTGGCTGAAACGGGAACTGAAGGGAGGTCTGCGCAATCCCAGCCAGCGCTCCTCCCTCCCTGCCCGTACCTTGCTGAACGATTTCATGGTCTTCTCCTCCGTTAAGGATTTGGTCAGCCACTGCTGGGCTCCGCTCAGCTGATCGTCACCTTTGATATCCACAAAGTTGATCTCTTCCCTCCCTCGATTCCGCTTGCCTTGCAGCCGCTTGAACTGAAAGAAGAACAGAAAGAACTGGGAGTCACACAGGCATGTCACCCACCAACGCTAACCTGAAACAAATAAAGGTAGATGGGGCGTGAGGTTTAGCTCCCCGAGCACGGGACAGGCCACGTCAACAGACGTTTTTCCAACTAGGACTTTTTTTTTCTTTAGTTCTGCTTTGCTATACATCATAATTTCTTAAACTACTTCGCATGAAAGTTATAATCTCATTTTCCTACACATTTCAACAGCATTTATGCTTGCTTTCAGCCTGGCTCAGAAGACCCTCAGGCTCCTGAGTGTCTTGTTTTAAGTCCTAAGGAGGCACCTGAAGTTTTGCTGCTCACACATCCACCTCCCCTAATGCAAATCCACCTCCAGCGCAAAAAGATGTGCCTTGAAGAAGCGAGCACCCAGACGGGCTACTGTCTTCTGCAGCACTGACTGGCTCAGCTAATGGCAGTTTCTAGATTAGATCAATAATGGGAAAGGTTTGTTGTTTTTTTTTTTCCTCCAGTTTTTCGAGCATTTGAAAGAAGTGGGGAGTTCACCACTGTGCCAGAGGATGTACTGTGAAGGTACCTGCAACTCAGCAAGCACAGTCTTTGCTTTACACACCTTGTCCGGCCCTAGTGACCCCTCACGAGAATGAGCTCGGTGGAAATAACAAATATCACGTACACATAAAGCAAGCAAACCCGTTTGGAGCAGTAGCCCAACAGGCCAGTAGCCCAACGCTAGACCCCACGGAACAACAACCCAGCCCAACTCAGCACAAAGCACAGGTCGTGCTGTGGGGCAGGACTGTGGCTGCCAAGCGGGGCCCGTGTTGTAGCAGAGCTTAAACGCAACCTCCGCAGAGACAGAGAGTAAAGTGCCAACCGCTTCGTCATCTATGAAGGAGGAGTCGGTGCTCATCTCCTGCGGCGGTGCCTGGGCTGGTTCCATCTCCTGGTAGTACCCGCTGCTGTAGTAATCCTGTCAGCAAAAGGAAAAACCAGTTTGTCACGAGAGCGAAGCAAGATCGATCCTGCAACAACCGTACGCAGAGGTGCCGAGACGGAGCACCGAATCGCACACGTCGCCCCGTGAGCTGCTGCTTTTTCAGCGAGAGGGATCTCACTCGGCCTCTGGGGAGCGCAGTACGGTACGCGTGTACATCCTCCCAAGGCTGACCGAAGGAGTCATTAATCACATCTCATTACTCCGGCATTACTGAAGAGCACAGGGCATTTTCTCAGAGGCACTCAACAACAAACACTTTGCTGAATTACTAGCAACAACCTGGCTTCAGACACCAGCTCCGGTGAGCCCCGATTCTGCACCCTGATGACAACAGGGGCAGTTACACAGGGGCATTTTAAAATTTATCCAGCAAAGGGCACCTCCGGCTCTTGTGCCAGAAGAATCCTGTTGTGCTAAGCGCTGTGGATCTCCGCTCCTTATCCCAGCTAGCTCAGACGGGTTACATTCAGAACATAAGGAAAAACTTCTTTAGTTTGAGGGTGCCAGAGCCCTGGCACAGGCTGCCCAAAGAGGCTGTGGGGTCTCCTTCTCTGGAGATATTCCAAACCCGTCTGGACACAATCCTGTCAAAACCCACCTGATAATACGCGCCAGCTTCGCCGTAGGCAGGGAACTGGCTGTACGGCTGGCTGCCGTAGTCTTCTCCGGGTTTGGGCGCCCAGCTGTGCTGAGCACCGCTGGAGCCCGCGCCTGTCTTGAACTCCAGAGGGGCGTTAGCAGCAGCATCCTGGAATTGGGGCTCTGGCTCTGTCCCGGGCGGTGGGTCCTCGGACACCACCGTGCCAGAGTACATGTAGCTCTCGGCGGCCACGACGCTGGGCTCGCTCCTGTCAGACAAGGAGAAGTAGTTCTCTGGCTCGACCTCTTCATCGCTGTCGTCTTCTTCCTGCGTGATCTGCTTGGTTACCTGCAGGGCAGCGCTCTTCGCAGCAGCTTTAATGGCAGACGGAGAAGGAGTTGTGGGCACCGCTGACTTGGACAGAGGTTTTGTTTTGGAGGAAGAGGTCGGGGCCTTAGCGGGCTTCGAGTCGGAGGCGTTTTCGCCCGCTTTCCTCGAGAAAGCGTAGGGCAAAAGTAACCGATTGGTCTCTTTCACTGTCAAATTTTTGGGTTGAGGAAGCAAAGCGGACAAGCCAGAGCCCTCGCCGCGTCCCTGGTGGGTTTCGTGCAGGGCAAATGGTTCACAGAAATAAGAGAAATTAGTGAGACTATTTAGTTTTTCTGACTCCCTGCCAATTATCTCCTCCAATTCTAACAACGTTAATGGGTTTCCCATTGCTCAGCACAATCCTTTGCTACTTCAAACACGCTGCAGGGCTTTCTTACACAAAAGGCCAGGGGGACTTTTAAGGGAAGTGTGGTACTTGGAAAGATTTGCCAACTTCCCAAACGATCGCCTGTTTTCCTGAGATTTAAATTTATGAACTTGCCCCAAAAAAAGGGACTTGACACCCCAGGGGATTTCAGGAATTTTCTACACTAAAAGCCACGCACTAATCGGCGTGGCTGATTTACACTAGGGGAAGCCCAAGACCTGTCACAGCCAAACGCTTCTTCCCTGCAAAACTTGTTTAATTGAATATCCCAGGTGTTTACCTGAAGAGTATTTTTCTTCTTTGCTGGTTCATCTTCCTCTGAATCTGACTGAGAAAGAAAAACAGAGCTTAGCATAACTGGAGATATTAAAATGAAAGAAGAAAAAACAAAAGCCCACCCACTATGCAATTTATTAATTTTCAGTTTGAACCGGCCAAAGAATCACGGTAACGCGCATCTGGGTTCATAATCTGCCAAGCGCTGAGCTAAAAAGCAACAGTGGGATGCGGTCAAGCTCTTTTTCACAGTCTTGCTGATGCATCTATGTCAGGGCAAAGAGAGATAAAAGCTTGCCCTGGTTACTGCCACGAGAGATAAACAAACTGTCCACAGTGAAAGCAGGACCGCAGTACTGACCACTGTATTTAAAAATAGCCGTGTCTGCCACGGTCTGGGCAGAAAAATAGGCGGCGTTTTGCTGTAAAACCTGAAGCTTTGCAACAAAGTCAGCATTGCCTCCTAAAAAAAATAAAAATAAAAATCTCGCAAGAGCAATCTATCAGCAGCCAAACTCCAACTTGAGCTCGTTTCTGCAACAAAACAAAAGAAAGGAGAAAAAAAAAAAAGAAAAAAAAGAAAAAAAAAAAAGGCTGACTTGAAATTCCAAATTTTCAAGGCGGCTTTTTAATGCTGCTCTAAAGCAGAGTGGGTGGGCCGAGAAACTCAGATTCTACAGATTTGGCTCCTGCCAGAAATTAGCATTTAGAGAGCCAACAGCTCAAACATATTTATTTTTTCTTTTTAATAAATCACAAGAAAATAATCCTAGAGCAAGGCAAAGAAGGCAAACTGCACAGCATAAGGTCAGCGCGCTCTTGCAAAATAACAGACGACGTTACATGAATAGAGGGGAAGCACAAAACCACACAAAGCAAGGGTGTAAAAATTCACTGCGGGGATTTAACAGGGAATTGTTCACAATAACGCTGGAGCTGCTAAATGTCCATTTCAAACTCGAGTAGAAAGTCTGGTCGTCTCTGGCATCAGAAAAGGCCCTTAACATCTTTATCGTTTTATAGCTTTGCAGAGCACTTTAAAAAGATTACAGGAAACAAGGTCTTCTGCCAGTTTACTATCTAAATTATAAAACAGGACAAAGACAAAGAACACGCATAAATAAAGGCAAGTCAAGAGTTGCCATAAAACCCATGCGCTGTGTTCGGGAGAGAGGAGATAAAGCAGACTGGCCAGGAGAGTCTCCACAGGTGCAAACAAAAGGGACGGGAGGTATTTTAAGGAGAAAGAGGGAAGGAGCGAGGATGTCAGTCAGAGGCCAAGGGATTCCAGGCATCCCAAACGGGAACCGCTCTGACCAGTGCTGGTTTTAAGGTACTTTTTCTCCCTTCAACGCTCATTCACTTCCTTGACACTGATGACCCGCAGTATTTCTGTTCAAAGAAACATCGAGGGAGAAATAAATCTCCTTTCATTTGAGCTTAGTTCAGTGACTGTACAACCAGCGAGGAAGCAAAGAGCCCTAACGCTTGCTTTATTACGAAGCGCCTGTTCCAAAGCGCTGCAAGATAGTGAGTAAGCAAAAAGTGAGTCTGAGAGAATGGAATACCTCTCGTCCTTTTGCCTAAAAGGGGAACCTGCGCGTCCCACTGCCTGGTGCACCTCTGCCGTGTTTGGGAGCCGTAGCTCAAGGAGCTCTGGCTCTGGGATTTGCCAAACTGGGCTGGTTATCGGCGAGCAGCAGAGTGTGGTTCAGGGATGGCTGGGAAGCGCGTGTCTTCTCACCCGCTCCCCCCCATGTCCCCACAGACTGCTCTTCCAGCAAAGCGAGACGCGCTGACTTCAGTTCAGCTCCCCCAGGCCCAAGATGCTGGCAGACCATGATTAATTGACGCTGTCTATAAATCCATACAGTCAAATCTCTTCCTCGAGCTACCTGTCCCCATGGAAATGACCCCAAGCTTCGCAGTTCAGCTCTTCCTGTACCCAGAGGCACTCCTGTCTCACCAGAACCAGTGACCGAGGCCAGACAGCCGCAGCCACACAACTGTCACCTCCACGCTATGACAGTGCTGTCCCGGAGTGAAAGAGCTGATCAACAGAGACATCCAGAAAATAAGAAAGGGGGCAGGGACCTGCTTTCCCATGGGGCTGTCTGGATTCAGTGCTCAGGAGCCCCGTAAGACACAGGGCACTGCGAACACAAAAAAGCACAAGTTAAGAAAGAAATTATTACCCTAAAGGCCTGGAGGACACCTGAAGCCTTTAGATAAATAAGCAATAAATTGACAGGAAAACCTACCGATTGCACAGCAAACAAAAGAGACTTTTTTGGGACACTCCCATGCAAGGCCACACAGCTCCACATCATCAACTCGTTAGCTTCAGTAATAAATAAGGGTGCAGATAATCTGGGTTTTGCTGTATTATGATTATAAATAAGGTTTCTATACCGATTTAATTTTGCAAAGCGCTTTAGGATTAGGGCTAGCAGCCAGGGCAAATCTCCCCATAAATGCCCCAACAATAGGTTTTGGTACCTTGCTATATTACGATGGGCTAGACCAAGGAAAGAGATGCTGTGCTTTATGGGCAAACAAATCCACGAGGGGATTGCTCGGGGGAGAGGATTTCATGCACGAAGGTGCTCCTTCTCGGGGGTGCTTGAGAGAGGAAACCCCCCCCCCCCCGGCAGAGCTGGTGGTTTGTTTCATACTCACATCTCCCTTGTGCAACTCGGGGGCCGTGATCCGCACCGGCTCTGTCCTCTTCTTTGGCTTGGGGAGGCTCAAATCCACCCCAGCCCCGGGCAGAGCTGCAGAGGCCGAGACAGGAGGGGGCAAGTTGAGGGTAGAGGCAGCGGTCGTGGTGGCGGCAGCGTTCCTCGGGGGAGGCAGGAGAAGCCCCCCTAGCCTGGGCTGCTCCCCGCTCCCGTTGCCGCCGGCAGCCGGCTCGGGCAGGCTGACGGCAGAGGCCTGGGCCGGGCTCATGCCCGGCGGAGGGGTGCTGAAGCCCCTCATGCCAGGCGGGGGGCCCATAAGGAAAGGAGGGGGCGGCCCGCCGTGGGGAGGCGGCAGCAGGGGGAAACCGCTGCCCAGCGGCTGGTGAGGTGGAGGCAGCGAGGGCATGATGGGGGCTTTGGGGGGAGGCAAGGTGGCAAAGAGCCCCCGGGCCGGGGGCTGCTGGGCTGCGGCAGGAGGAGGAGCGGCGGCTTCCTCCTCCTCACCCGCGGCCTCCTCCGCATCGCTCTCCTCTTCGCTGCTGGCATAGGCCACCAGGGACATGGCCCCCCGAGGAGGGTGGCCCTCCGCGGGCAAGAGCCGCTACGCGAGGCCGAGGATCCGCCCTCCCGGATAGGCCGCGCCGCCGCCGCGCCTTCGGCGACCGTAGCAGGGAGGAAGGGGAGGATGAGGGCGAGGCTAAGCCGCCATGGCAGCCCCACCTCCGCGCAGCGACGGGGCCGCGGACTCGGAG